>CM062639.1:33589413-33796790 GCA_025617555.3 Puccinia polysora
AAAATAAAAATAAAAATAAAAATAAAAATAAAAATAAAAATAAAAATAAAAATAAAATGAAAATGAAAAGAAAATGAAAATGAAAATAAAAATAAAAATAAAAATAAAAATAAAAATAAAAATAAAAATAAAAATAAAAATAAAAATAAAAATAAAAATAAAAATATAAATATAAATATAAATAAAAATAAAAATAAAAATAAAAATAAAAATAAAAATAAAAATAAAAATAAAAATAAAAGTAAAAATAAAAATAAAAATAAAAATAAAAATAAAAATAAAAATAAAAATAAAAATAAAAATAAAAATAAAAATAAAAATAAAAATAAAAATAAAAATAAAAATAAAAATAAAAATAAAAATAAAAATAAAAATAAAAATAAAAATAAAAATAAAAATAAAAATAAAAATAAAAATAAAAATAAAAATAAAAATAAAAATAAAAATAAAAATAAAAATAAAAATAAAAATAAAAATAAAAATAAAAATAAAAATAAAAAAAGAAAAGAAAAAGAAAAAGAATAAGAAAAGAAAATTTGTGATATTCAATTCAGGAACATCTTTAGATGAATTTGTAATATTCTATATATCCATTGAATTTTGGGAAAAATTTTAATTTTATGGTTGATTCAAAATAATGATAAAGAAAAAATTGAACATTTTAGAAGGGAATACCTTCTCTTCAAAGAAGGTGGATAAAGACAGGTTAGCTAAATAATAAATAAATGCAGCATTAGTAGAATATAAATTATGTGAACAATTCTAGAATATTTTCAACCTCTGTGAACGAGAGTTTAAATAAATAAAGAGAAGCAATTGGAGTGTTTCTGGTTTGAATTGTAATGATTACTTCTTTCCAATTTAAATGAGGCTTAAAATAAATCATACTCAAAGCTAGGAATAGAGAAAAATCCCAAAATCACTCTTGAGGTATGGGAAAACCAATGAGATTTATCAGCTGGTCTTCTTACTGAATAGAAAGGAAAATATTTGATATCAGAATACATAAACCAGCTTTGATTGGAACCAAGAGGATCTTGGTTGGGTTCCAAGTTTTCACCCCTGAAATCCCAACCTAATCAGGTTCCCTGGGTACCAATCAAGGTCCCACTGGGTGCATGCCAAGTCAAACTTGGACAGGTGCGCAGATGAGCTTTACACACAATAATGTGCATATTCCTTTTAATTTTTGACAAAACCAAAATCTATATTTCTGATTTATTCACTTCACATAGTAACTGTTTTGTTTTTTAAAAGTATTGATATCATGCTTCCCTAGAAAATACTTTCACAAAACTTCTTTTTCCCTCCTAAAAAATATTCATGTGAAAGAAGTCAACTTTCTCCATCCAGGAAGCTGAAACTGTTGAGCTTCCCCTCCTTCTGATTCAAGTTGGAGACCTAATTTTTAGATTTTAATTCTTATTTATTTTCCTTATTATCAATTGTCCCATTTTTTGATACCAATTTTTTCCAATCAATTCTTGAAGATTTCTTTTTTTAATGATATCTGTAATCTATCCAAATCACTCAGTTTATCATTTGTTGAAGATTATTCAGTTTATGTCCATTAACCAATAATTTTTTGTGTGCTTTTAAAAACTTTCTAATATGAAATAAAAGAGCTTCCTTGTTCCCTTTAACTCCATATTTCAAAGTTCAAAATGGATAAATATCTGTACTGATTCATTCAATATCTTTCATGAACAGAAAATTCAGTCTTTCTTTGTTTTTCAAACCTTTTTTTGATCACCAAACAGCTTTAATAGCTGTTCTTTGAAGATATTCAAATCATTTAGAACACATAATGAACTAATATTTTTGAGTAATTCAAGGTATGGTTTAAAACAATTCAAGTATTTTCATCCAAGGGGAAGAAGCATACATAAGATTTTTCCATTTATTATGCAATTTGTTTAGTTTTTTTGAAAACAAAATTTTGAAAACTTGTAGATAAGACTTAAATAAATGAGCATCCCCACCATTTCAATCACTGAAATTTGTCCCACCTAGGATTTAAAAGTTTATTTTTCATATAAGAGGGCTTAATCCCGAATTGAAGAACAGAAGAATGAACATAATTTCAGTGATTGGTGGTTAAATACTAGAAGGAATAAACAGCAATATAAACAATCGAAACAGATGGGAAAGGAGAAGTTCCTTCATCAGAAGATAGCAAAAACTGGTACTAAAATTTGATGGTGATAGAAAGACAACAATGGCCAAAGGCATAATAAGGCTGTAAGAGTTCAAGATAAAGAATTCAAGACTGTATTAGGCACCAGGATCAGTTGAGCACCAGATGAGGAGAGTAAAAATGAATGGAGTGAAATCCACTATTACAGTAAGGGCTTTAGTAGGTGAGGTGAAAGGAAATACTTAAATGTGGTTGAAAAGGTTAAAATAATAATGAATAATGAATGGTCATTTAAGATTATGGCAGGAGAGTAGGAATCACAATACTAGGAAACAGAGAGATGATAAAACTTTTCAGTCTCCTGGATTCCAAGATCCTTGCTATCGTTTAGCTACCAGAGGTGATAGAATAAATAATAAATATATCATTCAATAAATTGAAGCAAAAATCCATAAAATATTTGGATAAAGCTTATTGCAAGGTTAATTGGTTTGGATATGGTTTATTGTTATAAATCAATATAGATAAATTGATTATTAAATATTTTTATAGAGGGGCAAAAATTATATTGGGGATCTTTAACACCTCTCTTCAGGGAATTCAGTATGAAAAAACATAGGCCTGGTTACTTTGGAACCTTTATTTTAAAGGATATTTTGCCCAAAGATAATATGTATATAAAATACACAGTGGAGTGGCAGAGCTTTGTAACCAAGCTTCCACAACAGAGAAAGGATAATAAGACTCACTGGTATATTATTAAATCTTTTGGGTACCTGTTTGGGATGTGCACTGATGGGTTAAACCTGTATACTGGGGTTATAAGGTTTTTCAGAAGTTTAAATTGATAAAAAAGGGTTGAGGATGGATATTATTAATCAGACTAAAGCCTTAAATCACTTACCTATCTCTTATAAGTATTTGATTACCTTGGGACGGTGTCTGGATGTAAATATAACTGGGTCTCTGTGTATTGATATCCTCAAAAGAGCTCTTTCTTTATAGCTTTTGGAGTCCCAATATTGTCCTTCTGAGAGGTACAGGGGCTCAAAGGGACAGACACTGAGGCTAGCAGGGTATCCTATGGTAGCCTGTCATGTGTCCTTGGTGCTTTAACACGGGTAGAATCTATTTGCACAGGGTATGGGAATTATTCTACTTTATAATTGATGTTTGGATGTTTGAATAACACTAATCTGTCCTTTAATTTATTATTTAATTAATTATCCTTAGTAAATGTTCCCAGTAAGTTAATAATTATTTTAATAGACATTCCTACGGATATTCTCATGTCAGGTGAGTTCTGATTATGTTTTAAATAATTGGAGTAAAGTCATGATATTGATTTTAATCCTTATTTTCAAATTTCAGTTGATTTACTAAAATAATTACTTCAAAATATAATACATGGGTATTCATGTAATATTTTTACATAATTAGTTTTCTTAGTATGTCAAGAAAATATTGATGTCTAGAAATTCTCATAATAGTATATTAAAGTATTTTAATATATTTTTAGAAGTAGTCATTATCTTATTTTTGAAATTTTTGGTACTTTGAATTATATTTCATAAAAAATACGTATAAAGGTCATTTAGGTATTTTTATATCAGTTTATGTATTTTTAGACTATCTACTATCCATGGGAACATTCATTAAATTGTAGAATGTTCCCTTGTAGGTTGTAGCATGTTTACTCGGTACCTAGGTTTCTCAGGCGGCCTGTCACTTTGTCAACCCGTAGTCCCGCGGCTTTCTACTTGTCAGAGGCCTGGGTCTGCGTACACAGATTTGACAGGGTGAAAGTGCTGTAGCTCAGCCGCGCACGGGTGTATTGGCGGCCGTGGCTGCGTGCGGGAATTGTGACAGAACACGTTTCCGTCTGTAACTCCTAAAATATACACAACACCTCAATTCTGACAGAATTTTAGGTGTGAAACCTATACGTGACAATAAATGCGAAATATTTAATTGGCCAAAAAGTTCAATAGTGGTGCCGTGGTATTTTGGTCATTCTTTCTTTAATTATTTAAAAATTTAGGGAGTTGGATTTGAAGGGTGGGGTCAGTGAGTGACCCTACCTAAGTTTGGTTGGAGAATCCATTTTTGTAATAATATTTATGGTTTTCCTACTCCTTCTTAGGTTAATTTTATTATTATTATTTTTATTTTATTTCTGTTACTTTTGCAGCTTGCTCTGCAATAGTAGCAAGCTGACATTCCCCCACTCCAAGATATGGCCCTATCTGAAAAAAAATCTGGAGCATGTTGGGAAAAAATGAATTCCATGTGTGTTTCAGTTCCTTTTGCTGGCTCTGTAAATGTTAAGATGTATTGGTCCATAAGTTATATTATTTCCTTGTAACCATTCATCTTTGTCTGCAGATTCTCCTTTGTATCTTTCTAAGTATAGTCTAACATCTTTTCCTTGCCCTCTCTCTTTCTTGTCTCCCAATATCCTGCTGAATTTCCCTTTTTCTTTCACAGGGTCAGGTTCTATTGGGATTATTGCTGGAGGGAGGTTGCTACCTTCTCTTGGTTGAAGGTGTTTTACTAGGCTAACAGGAAATAATGGGTGTTTTCTTGATAATTCTTCACTCAAGATTACTTCTACAGCATTTTTGAAATGCATCTTTTTGATAAAAAATGGTCCAACAAAGGCTGGTTTCAGCTTTCTGTTACTAGCTAGATTGTTGAAGTTGGTAGTGGATATCAAGATCTGATCTCCTATTTTAAAGTCAGGTTCCCTATGTGATTTGTCCCATCTTTTTTTGTTGTATTCTACTGCTTCTTCTACACATTTTTGAGCATGATTATTTGCCGGATCTATCATTTTCTTAAATTCAAGAGATGTTGGATGAATGGTGGCTAAGTTATAGTTTAAGTTATTCCTAGGGAGTTTTGGAATCCATCCTCTTTCTAGTATGTAAGGAGCTTCTTTGTTAGTAGAATGTTTACTGCTGTTATAAGCCATCTCTAGAGCTGGGAGTAGGCTTATCCTATCATGGAAATAACCATCTGAGTTTTTGTATTCTATACCAAAGCTACAGATCCTTCTTAACATATATTCTAGGGTCTGTATCATTCTTTCAGCTACTCCATCAGTTTGGGGATGGTATGCTGTAGAAAATGCTAGAGTAGTACCCAGTATATCATGTAGATTCCTCCAAAACTCAGAGGTGAACTTGGGGTCTCTGTCACTGATTATAATGTTGGGTATACCAACATTGGCTATGATCCTATTCCAAAAAAGTAGAGCTACATCCATAGCACTATCTTCTTTGTGGTTAGGTAAGAACTTTGCCTTCTTAGAGTATACCAAAATCAGCTATGATCCTATTTCAAAAAAGTAGAGCTACATCCATAGCACTATCTTCTTTGTGGTTAGGTAAGAACTTTGCCTTCTTAGAGTATCTGTCAACTATAACTAGGAAAGAGTGATATGAATGAGTACCTCCAGGGGGGAGGCCGGTGACAAAATCCATATTAATGATTTCCCATCTATTTTTGGGTTCAGAGATCTTCTGTAGGAGTCCAAACCTTTTTCCAGTAGTTTTATTATATTTTTGGCAAGTCTCACAGCTAGTAACATACTTAATAGTGATTTCTTTCCAGTCTATCCACCAAGCAGTTTGTTTTACTTTCTCCAAGGTTCTTTCAGTGGATAGATGCCCTGATTAACAGTTGTCATGGCATTCCTGGAGTATGTGTTGTATATTTTCTTTGTTGCTTAGTAATAATACACTGGAATGTTGGTTTCTGTAGTAAAGGAGACCATCCCAAAAGGTAAACCTTCCTGCTTTATAGGGTTTTAGTAATGAAGCAGGTAAACTATTTATCAGAGCTGCTTCTGGGGATTCACATTCCATAATGGTAATCAGTAGCTTGATTTCTGGGGATCAGTTGTCCCTCACTAGATTGAAGAAAGCAGTATCTAATTCACATAAGTGGATCCCCATTATTGGAGCATTCAATGCAAAAAGATTGATGTTCAAGATAAGAAAGATATCTTGATCCTCAGGGTCAAATGCTGGATTGCTAGAGTCATTAGGCAAAGCATTACTACTTAGACTATCAGCATTCTGATGTTTAGCTCCAGCTTTATGTACTATAGTCATCTGACCTCTATACTGTTGTATAGCAATTTGCCACCTGAGCATATGTCTGCTGGGGGTTTTCATGTTCATGAGAGTTCTTACAGCATTACATTCTGTCATCACTTGGAAAGTGGTGACTTCTAAGTAATGGTGTAGCTTTTCTAAAGCCCATACTAGAGACAAGCATTCCATCTGACTGGCTCCATATCTCTTTTCTATATCTTTGATCTGTCTAGATATGAAGAGTACTGGTTTCTCCACTGGTTTGTCTTCTTCTATTCTTTCTTGATGTAGATCAGCTCCTAACCCTTCCATACAGGTGTCAATTTACAGTTTAAAGGGCTTGGAGTAATCTGGTTGAATGAGTCAAGGAGTAGAGGTCATAGCTATTTTTAGTTCCTCATAGTTTTTCAATCTCTCATGTGTCATTTCAAATAGAGTGTTATTGTTGCATTTTTCATACAGACTTTTAGTTAGCATAGCAAACTTTGGTATTTATTGTCTGTAGTAACTGCAAAAAACTAATGAAAGACAGTAAATCTGTTTTGTTTTGAGGAATGGGCCTTTTCATGACAGCAGCTTTCTTATTTTGATCAGCAGCTAGAGTTAGACCAGAGACTATATGCCCTAGGGCTTTCAATTCTCCATATCCAAATTTTCATTTCTTCATGGATACTTTTAATCCTGATTTGGAGATATTTTGTAGTACTAATCTTATTTGGTTAATATGAGTATCCCAATCATCAGAATATATCATAACATCATCTATATATACCATCATCCATCCTTGTCTGATGTATGTACCTAAAACTGTATCCATTGTTCTCTGGAAGTGTGATGGGGCATTCTTCATACCAAAGGGCATCCTAAGATATTCATATATTCCCAAATGACAGATTATTCTCATAAACTTTCTGCTTTCAGGGCTTATAGGTATCTGGTGGAAACCTTCAAGCATATCCATAGTAGTGATATATTTGGCCTTGGACAATTTATGTAGAGCATGATCAATCCGGGGTATAGGATAATAATCTGCCTGAGTATAATTATTGAGCATCCTGAAGTCTCCTACCATTCTTGACTTGTCATTATGCCAAGCTATGATTACAGGTGTGGTCACATCTACCTGCTTATTGTGCCCTACTTTCCTTAATACTTGTAAGTCTATCAGTTTTTGGATATGTTCCTCAAGAGCTATTCTAGACTTAGGAATAGAGGGATAAGTTGGTATTCTTAAGTTTGGAGGATAAGGAGGCCTAATAGTCAATTTTAATACCATTTTGTGTCTTTTGATATCACCAATGGGGTTATCTTTAGTACAAAAAGCATTTTGGTTCTCAAAACAGAATATCAATATATCTTTCTTCTGTTCCTCAGAAAGTTTCATATTTAGAGCTGATTGAGAGAAGTATTCTTGATTGAAGTCTTCTAAATGCTTTTGATAAGTGGAAGAGGGGAATTTAGATTGGATGGTGCATATCTTCAACTTCTTGTCCCAATTACCACCCACTGTAAAGTATCTCCCTTTACTCTGGAACACATCTATACCATATAGACATAAAGCATCATTACCTATTATCAGGTAGTCACATAATCCATTGAGCAATACCAAAAATTCCACTTGTATTCTCAAAGATCCTTAAGTATGGGGTAATATTATAGGACCAGTCCATACTCCAATAGCATTCATGGTAGATTTTCAAGAGCTAAACTTAGCTTTTGGGATGGGCAGAAGGTGTTCTTTCCAATTGGGATCCCATTTGTTTAAGAATTCAGTACAGACACATGAGCAAAAAGCTCCACTATCCAGTAATAACCTTATAGGTCTGTCTCTATACAATCCTGTTGCATAGCAAGTTTGACCAGTAGTATAACTCTTACCACTCATAGGTTTAACTTTTAATGGTTTAAAATCCGTGATATGTCTAGTTTGCCCCAAAACTAGAGTCCCCATGGATGTTATTGATTTCTATAGAAGTGCCTATATCTCCTTCTATAACATTAGCGGGGTTGGTCAGGATCAATTCACTTTCAGAAAGGGATCCTTCAGTACCAGCTTTATCTTCATAGTTCTGATTCCCTTCAACCTCCTTCTCTCCTTCCAAGACTTCTATCTTTCTTTTTGGTAATGGGCAGTCTGGTCTTATATTCCCTGTCTTGTTAAAATTCCAACAAGTTCCAGGCATTCTCTCTTTGTCCCTGTTCTAATTAGGTTTCTTATTATCAGAGGTATTTATCAGAGGGTTTTGTTCTCTGTTTTTGTTAATGTTGAAGTTCTCTTTAGTTCTAGAAGGAACCTTCTTGTCTAACCCATTCATGTCTATGACTTCTTCTAACACATTGATTAGAGTTGGTAAGTCAGCATCCATACTCATCCTGAATCTTAAACTATGGTTAAGATTTCCAGGACACAAGTTGAGGAATCTTTCATTTACTTCCTCTTTATAAGCATCTGGATAGAAGCAATCTATTCTTCTTTTCTTTCTCAAGCACCATTTGTGAGGCTTATACTTGGAGGGATTAAATGAGGAATTTTCAAAATTTTTATCATTTTTCTTTTCCACATTCTAGAACCAAATTGTTCTTTAATTAGAAGTTTCCATGAATTCCATGGTAAGGATCCCACTTCTTCTCTTTTACTGATAAACCAGTCTAAAGCTACTCTTCAAATAGTCTGGGAAGCCTGACTACAGCTATAGCTTCTGGTAAGTCATAAGAGTTAATAGTATAGTGAATAAATTTAATGAAATTTATATGATTGTATTCTCCTTCACTGGAGAACTTAGGCCATTCAGAAATTGGGGGTAAAGGTTTGAGGGCTTGTTCCATTTCAGGAGTAGGACTAGGCCTGAAGGTGTCACTCCTATGCATTCCTAGTAAGGGTGGTGCATAAGGTGTAGTTGTTTGTCTGGGAGGTTTTGGTTCCTCTGTGGTACTCCCCAAGGAGTTGGTCAGACGGACTTTTAAGTCTATAAGATCATTCTTGATCAGATGAAGTTTCAGTTCCACTTTATTAATAATCAGATATAATTTCTCACTAAGGGACAGAATGGAGCTTTTAGTGGTAGTTACCAATTCTTCTTTTAAAGGTTGAAAATACATAATAAAATCTTTTTGGATACCTGACAACATATTCTCAATTGTTTGAGTCTGTCTGATTTTAATTTGATTAATTGTCTCCAATAATTGTTCTGTATGTTCTTTAATATCTTCCATTCCTACAGTTTTGTTTTGGTTATTAATTAATTTGGCTACTACTGAGGTTAACTTATCCATCTGGGTATAAACACCATCCAAATTTCCACAAAAAATCTTGAAATTGTGGCGCATATTATTATAAAAGGAAGTAATTACATCAGAGGTTGGTTTAGACAAGTTACTGGGTTCAGAATTAGTTGCTAATTGTTGTACACCTTTTTCCACTTTTGAGCTAAGGATATTATCTGATCCCAATCCTTCTTTCCCTTTGTCTTTGGATGGGAAGAATATCTCTTCTTTCCTGATCCTTTGCCTTTAAGTTTGGCTAATTGATCCCAAGGATTCCACTTTTCTACTTAGGATTCTACCTTTTTCCTTGCAATCATTTTCTGAAGAGCTATCTGGGTAGCTTTTGCCTGGGAGATTATCTTTTTCATAGATACCATGTCCTCCTTGGATTGGGCTTCTTTGAACTCTTCCCAATATTTCACATGCTCTCTGACTATATCTTTGATCCTGGCTTCCTTGGCCAGATTCTGCTGGGGTGGCTGCAGGGAATCTTCTTGTAATGGAGGGGGGCTTAATTCTACTACCTTCTCCGGCTCTAGGTTGGGGGAGGGCAGAAGTACTTGGAGCTTTTCCTTGTCCATCAACATTTGATTTACTGGTTCCAGTCCCCTCATGGTTTTCATTATTGGTGGTCTCACGGTGTGGTGTCAATTTATAGACACGGATTGGGAACTGCGTCGCGGCTGCGCGCTCAGCATTGGGGGCAAGCGGGCTCAGCACTAGGGAATGCGGAGTGCTCAGCAGCAACAGCTGCTGGATCAGCAGCAGCCGCTGTTTGGCTCCGCACCTAGTGGACGGGTTAGGCTCAGCATCGAATGCGGCGTGGGCGGCGATCTGCCCCGGAGCTTGGATTTGGAAAGTAGTGCGTTTGGCTAGGTTTGCGGGCGCGCCGTTTTGGATACATAGGGGCGGAGCAATCCGCGGGCTATGAAGGAACGGATGAAGCGCGCGCGCAAGCGCCCGGATCATGCCGGATATTACCAAACACCCACAACGGGCGTGGACAAACAGATACGGACAGGCGCGGGGGGCTCCGAGTAGGGAGCGGTGCGAGGACCACGTCATGAGAAGGACAAACCAGATGAACGGAACGGCGTACGGACAACGGGGGGATTTTGGTACGGAGGAGGTGGGGAGAGGAGGCTAGGGTTTCTGTTTTGGGATTGTTGTCTTTTTTGTTGTCATACTGTTATTTGCGCATGTACTTAGGTTAGGGTTGAGAGGGAGGACTTATCCTCACTCTCAACTCCGGGTTAGAGAAGGAATGGATGCAGAGGAAGAAGAATCACATCACATCATCAGGATTGGATCACTCATCTCACCAAGAGATTGAAGGAACTCATACCGGATACACATCCAGGTGGAAAGTTCTTAGGATTGAAGGATTGGCAATTTCTCTCTCTCTCTCTACTTTTCTTTATCTCTTTATCTCTTTATTTCTATTTCTTATTTAAGTGCAACTTTGGACATCCTCATCTCCTTTCAAACGCAGGGAACCGTTAACTTCCGAACCTTGGGACAATTATAGGGGGATAACCTTTATTCTTTCCACATCTGGGGGTCTGGCCGGGAAGTAACCTTCCATTTCTTGTCTTTCAAAGGTAACTGGGTGTGATGTCCTATTCATACCTCCCTACAGTCGCTCCTTCTTCTTCTTCTCCTTCTCCTTCCGTCTCCGGGTCCGCTACTCCGACCCCGCTCTTGTCTTCCATCCCTCCGCTCGACCCAGGACAAGCTACGCCATTCCCCCATTGGTCTCCAGTGACCATGAACCCACTTGTCCGGTTCGCATCAGGCCACGCAACTACCCTCACATCCAATTCAACACCGCGGATGTGGAGCAATTTATCTTGAGATACAAAGGTATTGCAGATGCAGAAGGTGCGTCGGACGCTGATAAGGCCCGGCTCGTTGTCCTGTTCATTATGGACAAAGAGAAGCTCTGGAATGTGGAGGAAATGGAAGGCTACGAGTATCAAGATTGGCCAAAACTGAAGGCGGAGATCCTAACGCGGTGGGGTAGGCGCAAACCTTGGTTCCTGGAAAGCGATTTTGACTGTGTGGCCTTGGAGGCAAGCGCGCGCGGAGGAGTCAGAACGCGGGTGGAGCTGGCGGAGTACACCTCGACATTCAATTGGATCTATTGGTACTTTTCAAAGAAAAAGGTGGTGGCGGGACAGACGGGGGCTACGAAATGCGCTTTTCTGGGCGGTTTAGGCGCTCAACTCCGGGCAAGGGTGTAGCGGCATCTTTACAATCACAAGTTGGTAAAGCGGTCATTGGATGGGAGCATTGCGCTCCTTCCGGAGTTGGCTGTCATTTGCCGGGCTGTGGAGAGTGAGCTTGACTTAGAGGAGCTTATCGAGGACACCGCTAAGTCCTTCCCAGGGGGACCGAAGAAATCAGCCCCCCAGGTTCTGGCTCCGGCGCAATTTCCGGCCCCAGTTCCACCTACTTCCACACGTGTTCTGGTTCCTCAACCCGCGCCAGCCCCTCCGGTAAGCGAATTGACGGAGCTGATGAAGGACCTGAAGATCTGCATGAGCCGTATGGGCCAGCAGCAGCCGCAAGGGCCTCCACCTCACATGGTGGAAGGTTTTTGGCTTCCCGGTACCTTTGTGCCAAAGGGGTGCTTGTACTGCGGGGCAAACGGTCATTGGCAATTGGCGTGCAAGGAGCTTACAAAGGATCTCAGCGCGGGATTGGTTTGAACGGCGGGGATGGGGTACATGTTTCCAACGGGCGAACAGATTCCAATGGAGCCAAGCCAGCCAACCGCAATGCAGCAGGTGCGCACGCGGGGTCAGGAGGCAGGAACAACGGGGAAAGCGTCACTGGGAATCTTTACCGGTCCCGGATTGTGGCAACCACCTTGGGTGGAAGCTGAGGTAAGGGTAGTGGCAACGGAAGAAAAGGTGGCGGTCTCCAATAAAATGGAGGTGGACGCGAAGGAGCGACCCCCGTCGGCCGTTCCAAAACCGGCCGCGCGCGCGCCTGGAACCAAGGCGCTGGCAGCAAACCCTGTAGGGAAGAAGAAAGCGGCGGACATTGTGCAAAGGGTGATGGGTAACAAGACTCCGGTTCTGCTGAACTTGCGGGAACTGGCGGCCGTGTCTCCGGTGGTGGTAGATGAGATGGTTCAGGCGTTGCGGGATTGCGGTCAGGGCCGGGTACCTCAGACGGTGCAGCGGGTTCACGTGGCGCGGAAGGAGGAGGGGCGCGGGGAGTGTGAGTCGAAATTGGTTTTGACTCCGCTCGCTTACGTTCCGATGGTCATAGCGGGAAGGAAGGTGTGGGCTATGGTGGACAGCGGTTCAATGGTGAACCTGCTGCCATCGCGGATGGTGGATGATTTGGGGTTGGTTTGGCGGAAATGTGCGATGGGTCTCTGCGCGCTTAACGGAGGGGAGTGTTGTGTGGATGGAGTAGTCAAGGAGGAGGAGGTCAAGGTTGCAAGGGTCCGTAGGCCCCTTTCTTTTCTTTCGTTTGATTGTGGGGATGTGATTTTGGGAAGGCTGTTCATGTTTGGGTTTTGAGCACACATGGTTTTCAATCCGGAGGCGGGAACGGAGGCGTTGACGGTGGAGGATTTGTCCGGCAGAAGGTTTGAGACAACTATCTGCGATCATGGGCAAGGGAAGCGGAGGAGAGTGTTGGAGTATGAGGAGGAACTGGATGCGGAGTTGGTCTGCGACGGGCAACCTTTGGAGGATTTTTTCTAGTCAACCAAGGAGACTGCGCGGAACAAGCTCCGGTTTTGCGTGGGCGGTCAACTAATGAGGAGCAGGGAGGGGGAGGAAGGAAAGTGCAGGGCGCGCACGTTGCAGAAGTAAGTCCCTTTTCTCAGTATGCATTGCCCAAGGGTACTACGCTTTGAAAACCCTATCATCATGCCACACTCATGAGCAAAGGCAAAAGCCGCGGTTCCTTTCTGTGGAGGACTTACAGCAAAGGATGCGTGCAGATGATGCGGTGCAACGCAGGCAAGTACAAGCCGGTTTCACGGAAGGTCCGACCGAGGAATGAGCCAATTCCCCAGGAACTGAACGGACCGCTTGGACCAATTGCTTGGTCGCGGGACCCTTGGGTCACGCCAATTAAGGCTTTGGGGTGGGTTACTAGTTTGGCGCAGATCACGGAGGAGCAGATTTCAGCTTTCAACTTCGGCACGACGGGATGGTTGAGTACGGAGGAGCGTGAGTTGCTGATTTTGGTTCTGTTTCTTTGGGAAAGAGCGCTCACGTTTGGACCGGAAGAGCGGGGGCTCCTGTTAAACAATATCGTCAACCCCTATGTCATCCCCACTGTCAATCACAAGCCGTGGCAGATCAAGCCAATTCCGATACTGCGGGCGGTCCGGGAGCAGTTTATGGAGTTGGTGCAGGAGCGGGTGAAGACTGGCCTTTACGAACAGTCAACGTCTAGTTACTCCAGCCCAATCTTTGCGGTGGTTAAGCAGGACAGAAAGTCATTGAGGATTGTTCATGATTTACAGCGGCTCAACTCCTTTACGATCCGGGATGCAGGACGGCCCCCTCGCATTGACAAGTTCCTTGAGTCAATGGCGGGGCGCGCTTGTTACGGTTTAGTGGATGTGATGGGGGGATACGACCAGCGCAAGTTGGATCCTTGCTTGCGGCCTCTAATGGCATTTGAGACTGGGTTGGGAAGAATGCAGCTGACTTGGCTCCCACAAGGCGTGACCAATTCCGTGGCGGTGTACCAGGCGCAAATGGCTTGGATCCTGAAGGACGATCTTCCGGAGGGATTCCAAATCTTCATTGACGACGTGGGCATCAAAGGTCCGAAATCCAATTACAGGGGAGGGGAGCTGGTTGAAGTTCCCGGCGTCCAACGTTTTGTGTGGGAATATGCGCAGACATTGGAACGCATCCTGTTTTGCATCGAGGAGGCAGGACTGACGGTGTTGGGGAAGAAGATGGCGGTTTGTGTCCCGGCGCTTGAAGTCCTTGGCCATGTTGTTGCTTCCAATGGCCGGCGCATTGCAGAGAAAAAGAGGAACAAGGTCCTCGAATGGCCGACCCCGCAGACATTTTTGCATATCCTTCAGTTCTTGGGGTTATGTAGCTATGTCCATATGTTCATCAAGAGGTTTGTGGAGGTGGCGAGCTTGCTCCGATTGCTAACGCGGAAAGGCGCGGAGTGGAAGTGGGGGGAAGAATGTGATTGCGCGTTCTGGAAGCTCAAGCAGATTGTGGGACGTGACATTGTGCTCTGCAATCTCGACTACAACGCGGGAGGAATTAGGCTAGAGGTCGATTCCAGCAAATTTGGCGCGGGGGGGGTTCTCACTCAAGAGGACAACGGCAAGGATAGGCTGCTACTTTACGGGTCGGTCACCTTCACTCCAACGGAGAGCCGGTACTCCCAGCCAAAGTTGGAGTTGTGTGGGGTCACCAAGATCATGCGGCGGCTCCAGTATCTTTTGTGGGGGGTCCATTTTGAGCTTTTGGTGGATGCGGAGGCGCTGGCGCGGATGATCAATTCCCCGGCGTTACCCAACGCTCCCATGACCAGGTGGGTGGCATTTCTCCAACTTTTCTCCTTTGCTGTTGTTCATGTTCCGGGGAAAGCGTTCACTATTCCCAAAGCGTTGTCGCTGTATCCAAGGGACAACCCGTTTGAGGACGCGGAACTGCTCAATGTGGAGGCCCCGGTTGTCAAGGTAGGGGTTGTGGAGGCAGGCGTTCAACTGCCGCTCCGGCAGACCGGGCAGTACGCAATCCTTTGTGACTACTTGCGGGACCTTTTCTTTCCCAATGGAGCTATGGAGAAGGACATGCAATGGGCGAAGCGGCAGGCGGGGAATTTCTACGTACAGGAGGGGCAGCTTTGGCGGCGGAAGACTCCGGTTCCTCTTGTGGTTACCACTTCAAGAGCGGATCAGGAAGCTATCCTCTGGAGCCTTCACAACAATCTTGGTCATTGAGGAGAGGTTGAGACGCGGAGGTGGGTCAAAGAGCGGTTCTGGTGGCCGGGGGTAGTGCGTGCAGTGCAGGAATGGCTGGCGTCCTGCGAAGCCTGTCAACGGCGGAGCGCAAGACTGCCCAAGGAAGTCGGAAACCCCACAGGGGAAGACACCCTCTATGGTCGAGTCTTGCTTGATGTCGTCCACATCAAGGCCGGTAAGTTTGCCTATCTGCTCGTCGCGCAGGACAACCTGTCCGGTTGGGCAGAAGCGCGTCCGTTGGTCAAGCTCTTGGCGGACAAAGTTGCTCTATTTCTGGAGGAAGATTGGTTTGCGCGGTACGGGTTGCTCCGTCTGGTCACAGTGGACGGAGGGGCTGAGTTCTGCGGCCGTTTGGTCAAGTTTGTGAGGAGTTGCGGAGCCAAGTTCGGCCGAGTAACGGAGTACTATCCCGAGGGGGCTGGCATGATCAAATGTGGGCATCAGCCAATTGAGGACGCCCTGGTCAAGATGTGCGGGGAGGACAGTAAGTGCTGGCAGGAGACCCTTCCAATGGTGCTGTTCGCGGATTGGATTTCGGTGAAGCGGTTGACAGGCTACTCGCTGTACAAGTTACTTTTTGGGAAGTGCCCCGTGCTTCCGGTGGACATTGATTTGGAGACATTCCTGGGGGTTGACTGGTGGAAGGTGAAGACTTCTGCCCAATTGCTTGAGGCTCGGGCCGAACAGCTCCTTTGACGGGACGGAATGCTCGCAAAGGCCGCGGACCGGCTAAAGAAGACTTGGACGGCATTGGTGCGCTATTGGGATGAGCGCTGCTTGCATTGTCTCCGGGATCCCTTGCGGAAGGGGGATTTGGTGCTCCTGTACAACCAAAGTCTGGAGTCTCAGTGGGGAAAGTTGTTTGCTAACTGGTGGAACGGCCCGTTCTGCGTGTTGTCCAAGTTTGAGGGCGGCAGCTATCAGTTGGAGGAATTAGATGGTACTCCACTGAAACGGAAGGCGGCGGCTTTGCATGTCAAGCGCTTCTTTGCGCGAGGATCTACCTCATTTGATGAAACGGTGGAAGGGGGTGAAGGATCTGACAAGGGGAGTGTGGAGCGCGGCAATGGTGTAGGAACGCAATCCAGAGATTTGTCCTTGGGCGGAGAAGCGGAGACAGTGCCGTTGCAACAGAGTAGGCGGTTGCGACCAGCTGGGGACAGTGGCCAAGTTGGGGGGGGAGGTAGAGGGGGTAGGGGATAAGTTTTGATTTGGTGAGGGGGTGCTCTAGCCGGTTCACAGCCGGAAAAACTAGACACCCCAGAATGTTTGTTTCTCTATGTCTCTTTCTTATCTGGATTGTGGGGTCTTTGCTGGCTTGGGGTTTTTTCAGGAAACGCAGGCGCGGCGCAAAGCCGGGTCCGTAAACGCAAGGACAAGCCCCGCGGAACCGGGACGCGTGGGCAATCCCGCGGATGGGGGAAGCGGGAAGAAGAGCAATTTGCGGGCGGTCTACGGGTGTTGCGCGAAAAAAAGGGGGTTCTTTTCTACTTTTATTCTCTGTTGGTTTCTTTTTCTCTTTTTCTTTCTCTCAGGATATCTCAAGGATGGGTGGTTGGTATGGGACTAAGCTTGACTTGGTGAGGGGGTTCTCTAGCCTGTTCACAGCCGGGACAACTAGACACCCCAGAATGTCCGTTCTCTTACTCTTTCTCTCTCTCTTCCCTTACGGTGGTGCGCGCTGGTGTTTTGGTTGTTGTTTTTGTTACAGGAAGGGTACGGGGAACTGTGTGGCAGTTTGTCTGGGGCGGTCCAGGTGCCTCTTTTGGAATGGCTAGTCACTTACGGTCGCTCACAAAGCAAGCGCGCGGGCGCGGACTCAATCTCAGACTCACTCTCTCAAAGCGCGGCCGCGCACTTCTTCTCAGGAGGTTAGGACCTCGCGCGGAGACATTTATTTTCTTAATGGAAAAGGGATGCGCGGTACAAGCAACAAGAAGAGAAGAAGTAGGGGAAAGGAAGAAGGGGAAAAGGGGGGTGATGTGCCTACGCCATCTTCATCATTTCCTCCATTTCTGCCCTCGAGGACGCCAGTAAAGCCCAGAAAGACTCCAGGATTTCGCGCCGGGATTCCAAGGATTGTGCGCCAGGGATTGCGAGAAAATTCCAAAGCATCGTGGTCGACCGTTCCGCGAAAGCCTCGAAGCCGGCCGCCGGGAGCGCCATTACAATGGGAATCTCCAAAATCTTGGGAGGGCTGGGGGAAGGAGAGGCCGGTGAAGATGGGGCCTCCGGGGAACCAACAGGGGGGCTTGGTCCAGCTGGAGGTGATGATGGGACAACAATCAGTGACGGAGGCGGAGGGGCGTCGGGGGTTGTAGGCCTCTCATCCAAGTCTGCTGGTGGCGCGGGCGGTGTTGGCGGTTGTGGAGGAGGAGGAGGGGGTGCTGGCGCGGCCGCAGGTCTTCCAGAGAGTCTTGGGTCCGGTACCGTTTGGTTCACGCCGACAGCAGCGGCCCAAGCGCGGGTTGCCGCGCGCCATTCCTCCAAAGTTTTGTATTTGCCCCGTTGCGAAGGTCCGGTGTGGTGTCAATATATAGCCTCGGATCGGGAACTGCGTCGCGGCCTGCGCGCTCAGCATCTGGTAGGTCGGGGCTCAGCAGTTGGGGTGCGCGCGTTCTCAGCGGCGGCCGCTGCGGGCTCAGCAGTGGGCGCGGCGGGATCGAGCACGCGACTGCGGGCCGGGCCTGACTAAGGGAGGCGGGCCGCGACCCGCTTGGATGTCCGACTCATGGATGGAGCTGGGCTGACCGGGTTCTCGGAGCGGCTAGTCGGGGAAGGAAAAAGCGGGGCGATAGCGGGGCTATACCCGTGGATAGCCGCGCGCAAGCGCGGGCTGGCCACGGGACGGGAAATTCACAACGGCGCGTCGGGCGGATACGGGCAATCGCGGTGAACTTCGAGAAGCGCGCGGCGGAGGGCCGCGCCGCGGGGACAAACCGGATGCGCGTAATGGCAGGCAAGCAAGCGGGATAGGACACGGATAGGGTATGGGTTGGGGGTATGGGTTTAGGGATGGGTTAGGGTTCTGGGTCTAGGGTTCCTTCTTCATGGTTGTCAGTCTGTCTTTGCGCTTGTACTTAAGTTAGGGTTGAGGGGGAGGGCTCAAATACCCTTCCCCTCGACTTCGGGTTGTAGGGAGCGTTCTATCATCATCGTATCATCGGATTATCGGATTATTGTGTCATCAGGAGGCGGGGAGCGGACTTAGGAAAAACAGAATCTCTTCTCTCTTCTCTCCTTTTCTCTGGAAACGGCTGCATCCAATCTCCTTACAGACGCTTTGATCAATAACTTCCGGAACTCGAGGACGACTTCGGGGAGGTTTCTCCCTAAAGTTTCCACACCGGACCGGCGGAGAGGTGATGCCGGGTCGCGGCTCACGTGCAAAGTGGTGGGTGACGGAGCTCGGGGGCGGCGGGATGGAGGTGAACCGGGTGGTGTCCACAAGCCTTCCAAGATCAACTTGTCTTCCAAAACCACAAACGGGTCCAGACAAGCCCTCTTGCGCGGCCTGGGGTGAGAGCCGGATCGGGGGGAAGCTTGAGGGATGCTGTCGCTAAGCAAGCAGCAACGATGACCACGACAGCAAGCTACACAGGCGCATCAACCGGGGATGATTTAACACGCGTGCCCGTTCCGAGCGCAGAACTCGCATGGGAGCATGATGGCAATGGAGAGGAGGGGAGACAGAGAAGGTGGTAGTGGGAAGTGGTGGGGGTGGAGCGGAAGTAGCGGAGGTGGTGGTATGGTGAAGCAATGGGAAACTTCTGGGGACAGAACTCAAGTTGGGGGGGGATGTGGTGTCAATTTATAGACACGGATTGGGAACTGCGTCGCGGCTGCGCGCTCAGCATTGGGGGCAAGCGGGCTCAGCACTAGGGTATGCGGAGTGCTCAGCAGCGGCAGCTGCTGGATCAGCAGCAGCCGCTGTTTGGCTCTGCACCTAGTGGACGGGTTGGGCTCAGCATCGAATGTGGCGTGGGCGGCGATCTGCCCCGGAGCTTGGATTTGGAAAGTAGTGCGCTTGGCTAGGTTTGGGGGCGCCCCGGTTTGGATACATAGGGGCGGAGCAATCCGCGGGCTATGAAGGAATGGATGAAGCGCGCGCGCAAGCGCGCGGATCATGCCAGATATTACCGAACACCCACGACGGGCGTGGACGAACGGATACAGACAGGCGCGGGGGGCTCCGAGTAGGGCGCGGTGGGAGGACCGCGTCATGAGAAGGAAAAACCGGATGAACGGAACGGCGTATGGACAATGGGGGGAGTTTGGTACGGAGGAGGTGGGGAGAGGAGGCTAGGGTTTCTGTTTTGTTGTCATACTGTTATTTGCGCGTGTACTTAGGTTAGGGTTGAGAGGGAGGACTTATCCTCACTCTCAACTCCGGTTTAGAGGAGGAATGGATGCAGAGGAAGAAGAATCACATCACATCATCAGGATTGGATCACTCATCTCACCCTGAGATTAAAGGAACTCATACGGGATACACATCCAGGTGGAAAGTTCTTAGGATTGAAGGATTGGCGATTTCTCCCTCTCTCTCTACTTTTCTTTATCTCTTTATCTCTTTACTTCTATTTCTTATTTAAGTGCAACTTTGGACATCCTCATCTCCTTTCAAACGCAGGGAACCATTAACTTCCGAACCTTGGGACAATTATAGGGGGATAACCTTTATTCTTTCCACAACGGTTACTGGGGGCTCCTGGCAAAAATCCATAGGAGGGAATTCTCCCTGAGGCTCTTGTGTTACGTCTATTCATATTGAATAAAATGTTTATAAGTATTTATCTACAGAAAAAAATCCATAAAAATAAGTTTTATTTAAAACTCACTTAAGTTGATATTCAAAGGTACCAGGAATTTATTGGGATTAAATTGGTTCTTAATAGGTAATCCTGCGGGGTCTTTGTGTGTCCCAATGAGTTCTTCACCCATCCAATCAATATTTTCAGGGCTTCCAGAGATATCTGGGACTTCTTGATCCAATAAATCAGTTTCAGTGGTGGTGGTTTCTGGTATAGGAGGGTTCACTGATGGTAAAAGGTTATTTTATTGGTCAATAAAATATATTAATATTATTTTAATAAAAATAATATGGTAATACAAGTTTTATACTTAATTTTATATTTTAAAAATTAATTTATACATTATTTCTTCCAAGCTTTATGTTTTCTCAATAGGACCTGGAAGTTGATACACCTCTCAAGATCTTCTTGTTCAAGGAGTTTATCTAAGTGTTTACGTGCAGAGGAGATATTAAGTTTCTCAGCTTGAGTTAAAGCTTCTCAACCAGTAGGTTTATAATTTTGGTATATTCTTCTTTTCTTATCTTTAAAAGATTTAAATAATAGATTATTAATTCTGCATTTGTTTTTAAATCCACTGCAAAAGAATTTAATGATGAATCACAGTTAAAAAGTCAGATAAATTTATCTTTGATTTAATTTTACATGAAATGTCTGGTCCAAGGTATTCAATATAATAAAATGGAATAATTACCAGCAAGAACCCCAATTGTCAGCCTCCTGGATGCCAAGACTCTTGCTATCCTTTAGCTACCAGAGTTGATAGAATAAATAATAAATATATCATTCAATAAATGCAGCAAAAATCCATAAAATATTTGGATAAAGCTTATTGCAAGCTTAATTGGTTTGGATATGGTTTATTGCTATAAATCAATATAGATAAATTGATTATTAAATATTTATATAGAGGGGCCACAATTATATTGGGGATCTTTAACACCTCTCTTCAGGGAATTCAGTATGAAAACATGTAGGCCTGGTTACTTTGGAACCTTTAGTTTAAAGGATATTTTGCCCAAAGATAATATGTATATCAAATATACAGTGGCGTGGCAGGGCTTTGTAACCAAGCTTCCACGACAGAGAAAGGATAATAAGAATCACTGGTATATTATTAAATCCTTTGGGTACCTGTTTGGGACGTGCACTGATGGGTTAAACCTGTATACTGGGGTTATAAGGTTGTTTGACAGTTTAAATTGATAAAAAAGGGTTAAGGACGTATATTATTAATCAGACTGAATCGATAAATCACTTACTTATCTCTTATAAGTATTTAATTACCTTGGAACAGTGTCTGGATGTAAATATAACTGGGTCTCTGGGTATCAATATCCTCAAAAGAGCTCTTTATTTATAGCATTTGGAGTCCCAATATTGTCCTTCTGAGAGGTACAGGGGCTCAAAGGGACAGACACTGAGACCAGCAGGGTAACCAGTGGTAGCCTGTCACGTGTTCTTGGTTCTGTAACACGGGTAGAATCTAATTCCACAGGGTATTGGAATTATTCTACTTTATAATTGATGTTTGGACGTGTGAATAACACTAATCTGTCCTTTAATTTATTATTTAATTAATTATCCTTAGTAAATGTTCCCAGTAAGTTAATAATTATTTTAATAGACATTTCTACGGATATTCTGATGTCAGGTTAGTTCTTGTTATGTATCAAATAATTGGATTAAAGTCATGATATTGATTTTACTCCTTATTTTTAAATTTCAGTTGATTTACTAAAATAATTACTTAAAAATATAAGTCATGGGTATTCATGTAATATTTTTACATCATTAGTTTTCTTAATATGTCACAAAAATATTGATGTATAGAAATTCTCATAATAGTATATTAAAGTATTTTAATATATTTTAATATATTTTTAGAAGTAGTCATTATCTTATTTTCGACATTTTTGGTACTTTGAATTATATTTATTAAAAAAAAAATATGTATAAAGGTTATTTAGGTATTTTTATATAAGTTTATGTATTTTTAGACTATCTACTATCCACAGGAAAAAATATATAAATATGTAGAATGTTCCTGTGTAGGTTGTAGCATGTTTATGCGGTACCTAGGTTTCTCAGGCCGCCTGTCACTTTGTCAACCCATAGTCCCACGACTGCATACTTGTCAGAGGCCCAGGGCTGCGGAAACAGCTTTGACAGGGTGAAAGTGCTGTAGCTCAGCAGCGCGCGGGTGTATTTGCTGCCGCGGCTGCGTGCGGGATTTGTTACAGAACACATTTCCATCTGTAACTCCTAAAATATACACAACACCTCAATTCTGACTGAATTTTAGGTGTGAAACCTATACGTGAGAATGCATGTGGCAATATTTAATTGGCCAAAAAGTTCAATAGTGGTGCTGTGGTATTTTGGTCATTCTTTCTTTAATTATTCAAAAATATAAGGAGTTGGATTTCAAGGGTGGGGTCAGTGAGTGACCCTACCTAAGTTTGGGTTGACAATCCATTTTTGCAATAATATTTATGGTTTTCCTACTCCTTCTTAGGTTAATTTTATTATTATTATTTTTATGTTATTTCTATTACTTTTTCAGCTTGCTCTGCAATATTAGCAAGCTTACAAAAAGAGTTCAATCCAAAGTGGATAAATACGCACAATTTATGCCCAAGTGTTGATCAATTAGCCATATGGGAAAAAAATTCTCAAAGAAACCAAAATATTCCAATTTTGAATTGTAATTATTTTAATTTTCAATAAGAGTGGTCAGAATTATTTCAGATTTTAATTTTCTATTGGTAGGCTTTCTTCAAGCTTAAAATTTCCAGCTAGTAAGAGAGCCAAATTTCAGAGATTTAGACATTTACTTTATTGGATATACATAAGTTTTAATGGTTTTTTTTCTTTTCTTCTCAAAAGGATTTTCTCAAGATCCTCCCATATTCAATGTTGAATATGCATTGGGATCTAAAGTTTTCCAAGTTAAATAGCTGATTCCATAGGAAAATTTCCTACCATTTCATGGTTCCCCCTGATCTCTGAACCAGGTGAAAAGGGCATTCCTTCCAAAGTGGCACACTTCAAGCCTAATGCTTTATTTTTACAGATCTACTATCAAAATTTGGATATTTTAGAAAAGAATGACAAGGGTAGCAGTCAAACCTTCAACCTTAGTCTTTGGAGCTAATACAATATACCAGAAGTGCTGCCTTTACCACTAGGCTAACAGGCGGATTACTCCAAGTGTGTATTTTTTAAAATTATACCTACACATGTGAATGGGTTTTATTTTTTGAATCCTTCAAATTTCACAATGTGGATTAGCATTCCAAAAAAACTCCAAATCCTTTGGGTCTATGTGTGAATTTAAAAGTGTGAGATCTGATTAAAAGTACAGAAATAATCCAGTGATTTTAAATCACCAATTGTTACCTCTGCGATTGGGGAACCATCCAATTTGAAGCCCATTTATTTTTATTCAATCATTTTTTTGAAACTTTTGGTCTACTTTGAATCAAGAACTGACAAATTTGAAACTCTTCAAATAAAAATAATCTTTCAATTTAGATTCATTTTACTTCTCTATTGGCCACCCTTGGAAATTTGGTTTGCATCCCGTTGATCCTTTGCATTGATTCTTCATCATTACAGCTCTACTCATGCCCCTATCTGGTTCATTAACTCTGACATCATCCCATTAAAATCTTGCTTACCACTATTCTCATCATCAATCAGCATTCACATTACTGTCAACTTCATTTCAATTTTGTTCTTGGCATTGAAAAGCTTGGTGATGGTCTCTAAAGCCTGTTTGGGGAAACAGGTAGCAACCAAATTTATCATTTGTTTTTTTTAAAGTGCACATGGCACCTATCAAAGCCACCTTGGTGTCTAACCAAGTGATTTGGTCACCATGTCAAGTGCTAGTTGACACATGGCCAACTTAACTTAAGAGTCCCTGGGCACCAACAAAAGCTGATTGTGATGATCAAATCTTCCAGTTGGTGGGCAAGTTCTCTAGCTTTGGCCTGGCTTTACTCATATATCAAGTAAGACTTTTGCTGCATTTCTCTAATTTTACGATTGAATGTGTTTTTTTCTTTTTGTATTTGCTTCTGAAATTTTCGAAGTTAAGTTTGTGATTTGATTTTGTTAAATATTTATTTTTTTGGAAGCCACCTGAGGTCTAGCATAGGCCTCGTTCGATGTCTTCAATCGGCCCACACCTAACTCCCCATCATGAGAACCAAGTTGATTGAAACAGTCCGCGAATTGTGCAGCAATACTCTAGTAAGTGAAGTCACCATTTGAATGCTTTGCGAGTGTGTGTGGTCGACTCGGTGTAATTTGGACATCGCGATTTCAATGGATCAATCTGAGGCATCCTCATACATATTTATTTCAACCCGTGCTACGTTGAAATCCTACGTCGCCGCCGTCTATCGTACCCATCGTCATACTTATCCCTCCTGGGTGAAGAGATGGGGATCGGGAGGGGCGTGTGGAGGTTCGATGAGAAATGGTCGTGACTGCTTAATACGTATACTCTTGTCTCCTGAGGTGAAACGGATGATGATGATGATTAGCATACCGGGGTCAATACCGATGATGATGATCTGTACCGAGCCTCAGACTCGGACGGTAGATGGAAGTGGTGGTGTATCGTTGTATCCAGACCTCTAGGTAATACATATTTATGGGTGTTGTACATAATACATATTTACAACAGATGAAAGAAGTTGGATCAGTAGCTTTGTTACATCCTCATATGCATATGATATACAAAAGTACAGCTAGCTTGATACAAACAAGATTCGTCGGAGTCGAATTTCGATCCGATTCATCATCAGCCCAGCTCATGAAGAAGTGTCGAATGGAAAAAGGTTGAAAAATCCACTTGACTCCGATGGCGATCGAAAGACTTGCTCGAGGCCATCGTCCCTGAAAGTGAAAACCCATCGTGGCCTCCTTGGTTGAAACTCTCTGATTCAGATCGTCTTGCAAGGTGTTTTTTGCGCTTGTTGTACCGTGTGGCAAGTGTAGACAAAGGCGTAGATCGACTAACTCTCCAAGAGCTCAAAGATGCTCAAGATTGCGCATTCATGACTGTCATCTCCACACACCACCGCCATATCGGTCCATCCGACACATTCATCACAACAGCCATTGCCAACTCATTTGTCGATTTGGTGGGGAAGGGTTGTCGTTGAATACATACAGTAGATTTATGAATGTGCTAGTAGATGGGAAGTGACCCACTCTCAAGGATTGATAGATTGATTGGATGACCACTAATTCTAGTCATCATACCAAGCACACCACACCCCACCACACCACACCACACCACACCACACCACACCACACCACACGATACCCCAGTGGTATTTACCTCAGTCATACAGCACCAGGGCTTACTTTTCGAGATTCCACTCGGTTCTAATCCATCTGCAAGTGTACACCCTTACATCTCGACATATTGAGATACATCATCTTCTGATGAGGATTGCTGCTTGTTTGTGGATGTAACATTGTATATCCTGGTGGTCGTCGTATACATACAGCAGCTCACAAGCCTCAGTCATGACAGCAGCCATCCACACCAATCCATCCTTGCTGCAGTAGCCAGAGTCCTCATTCCATATCAGGATCTCTTGTATCTTCTTCACCGAGTTCCTACCCCCCCCCCCCCCTGCCTGCTCTGACTTCTTCCCTAATCCTCCGGATCAGATCCTCATCAGTCCTCTCTTGCCTCCCCTCCTCCTACCCCCCTCTCCCCTCCTCCACCCTTGCCCATCCTCATACTCCCAACCCACTCTGATCGCTCTGATCACTCACTCACTCGTTTCACATCCTAATCTCTATCGGCTTCTTTAACCGATCGGCTCGGTCGTCGTCGTTAGTACACCAATCGCCCATCCCAGGTCCCCCCGCCACCACAACTCTGTTTGCTATCGACTCTGCTGCTGACCGGCCGGCCGACCGACCGGATTCGATTCGATGAGATCTCCGTCGATCCAGCCGATCCTTCTCTTCTCCCTCTCGTTCTCCCTCATCCTATCCTACATCCTCACCGCCGGACCCGCCCCGGGTGAACTCGATCAGATCTACTATGGAGTCTGGGTCGATCCCGATCTTGGCTTTCAGGACACCCCGACCTTGTACAACTCGAGGCTCCAACGCAACGCTTCCGTCTTCCACATCGCCCAGCGGATGCCACTGCAGCCGTACAACTATACCACCGGTGTCGGTGGCCCTGCTCCCGAGTATCTCATCGAAAATACCGCCACCGATGCCGCCGTCTTCCTGACCGTCTACCCGACCACCCTGTCTGCGATCTCCAACGACGATTACGTTCTCCTCGGCAATCAACTCCTGGCCTGTCAGTCTCTTTCCCTTGCCTCGCTTATCCTCCTGCTCCTCCTGCCCCTTGATTTGTTTGGCTCTGGTCTTAGATCATGACCATCATCCTGCGTATGTATGCACATCCCACGCATATACCGTCATACGTCATCTCTCTCTCCCCCTCTCTCTGCCCTGTCTACCATGGTTTAATTCGATCGATCCAAACAAACCCAATCGGATTAGTCAGCCTTCAACCGTCGTGGGAGTCATCTCACCCCTGGTGGATCGATGACCTCATGACGTCATCCTTCATTACCTCTCTCCTCAGCCTTGACCTCCTTCCCTTGATCGATCGCCGGCCAAGGACTCGATTATAAATACCCTCCCCTCTGCTTCCCCTGGCCCGCTCCCAAGGTTCCATCGGTCGTACTGAACTCTCATCCCCCATCTCAACCTGCTCACAGACCAGAAGGATTTCAATCGAACCGCTTTCTTGAGATGGGCTCCCGAAATGCAGGGTCGCTGGAACGAGTAAATCATCCTGCGATACCTCATCATCATCATTCCAACCTCACCACGCGATTGACCTCCTCTCTCCTCCCTCTTTAGCTACGGTCAACAACCAGTGGCCTACCTCCAAGCCTGGCGGACGATGTACCAGACCGTCAAATCGATCGCACCTACCGCAATCGTCGTATGGGCCCCCAACTTGGGTCATGACTATCCGTACGGTCAAACCTCAGATATCGCCCCCGAGGATCTCGCCGCACTCGATACGAACCACAACGGTCGACTGGATAAGGGTGATGATCCTTATGCTCCCTACTATCCCGGTGATGAATTTGTCGATTGGATCGGAATCTCCGTCTGTCAGTCCTCCACTTCACCCCCCTCATCTAACCTAGGGGGGCGGTATCTCTTGATCATCGTCATTGACGCACGCCTCATCTAGATTTCAAACAATTTTCTCGAAACATCAACTATGCCCAACCACCCGGATTCTGTAGTGATATCATCACCGGAATCGAGTCTCAAACCAGGGCAAACACCGGCTTCAGCTGGTACGATCAATACTGCGCCTCCAAGCCTGACAAGGCCTGTCTGATTGCAGAATCCGGGGCGGCTTACCACCCCGATATCACTGATGGAAACGCGAGCGAGCTCCAGATTCAACAAGCGTGGTGGCGGGATTGTATCACTAACGCCACCTTCTTTCAAACTTTCCCACGGATCAAACTCCACATGCACTTTGAGTTTCAAAAGGTCGAAGCTGATATTGGCCCACCCGATGTGCGTGACTATAGACTGACCAACAAGACCGAGATCTTGACGGCATTTCAGGCCGATTTGAATACCGTCCAAGATAGTTATGTTTGGTCAGTCCTACTACCACCCTTTTCTTATCTTGATTAGATATCTTCTGAACCATCTCTTCTTCTCAGGGCTCAATATCGACCGATTACCCGACCGATTCAACTCAGTGGTCCTGGTGTTTCAGCCCCCGCTACATCATCCTACTCGATACCGGCCTTAATACTTCAAACCGCACGGAATCCTCGAATGACTGGTTTGCCGACCCTGTTTGGGGTTAAACGACACAGCGGAGTCGGCAAGCGAAGGACAGATATCACTAGGGCCCTCTGCGTCGTCGGAGCTTCGTGTCTAGTATTGATGTGGGGTTGGATTGGCAAAAGTCGCAGAAGAGCCTTAAACAAGAGACGAAGTTTGCAATCTGCACCAGATGTGTCTCGTTGACAACACTTCGGAGACCACTCGGTTTACTATCTTTGGACAAATGCATTCCCGCCCCTCTCCACCAAAAAAATAACAAAATAGAAAAAAATACCAAGACCTAACTTGAATGAAAAGACAACCAAAAGCAAATAAAGCCTACCACGGTGGGAAATGTCTTCCAATGGCTTTTCCTCAATTGTATCTAATAGGTCCGAAAAAGAAAAGCCTTCATGCCATGATTTCATTCCCGTTTTTCTTTACCGCCTACTCAGCTCAGACATATTTCTCTACTTGCCATCTCCGATCCAGGATCTAATCATCCTAATCTTTTTATACCCTTGCTTCGAATGATCAATTCAGGTTCAAGAAATTACATTGGTTTTTATTTTCTTTTGCGATGTCTTCCCTGATCATTTCGAACTTGGAGTTCTTGCTTCATCTGTCCTTTCTCGACACCCATGACGATTCTTCATTTATGATCTTGGTTTAATTTTCAAATGACAGGCTGATCCCCGCTCGTGTTCTACTTAGAATGTGTTCTCCTTTGTCTTGTGATGTATGAACGATTTGTCTTGACTGGATTCAGTCAAGAGCCGACATGACCAGAAACTTAATGAAAGGTTTCTTTTGAACTTGATTTAGGTTTTTTTTTTTCTCCAAGTTCTCCCCTTCGATTCATCCATTCGTTCATCTCATCGTTGGCTAACATGACCTCAAAGACAGTACATAACACCATCAACTCGCCGTTCGCTAGACCCCACATCTCTAGCCCCCATCATCACCATTGACCGGGTGATCCTTCGAACTCTTGCGTCGCCTGATCCAATTGATGATTGAAGATAGGATCGCCGGGTAGAGGAGACTCAAGTGGGCCAGGTTATACGACCACGGGGACAGTCAACACGGAGTCGAATCAAATTTTGCAAAGACTCAAAGAAGTCTTTAGAAGCAATTATTTAAACCTGTAATTATAACATCTGCGATGCGAATTTCAGGAACAAGATCCAATCACCTCACTCTAATACGACCAACACACTTGCTGATGAAAATAAGGCAAAATATTCTAGTAATGATAGCTAGACATGGAGAGAGGTTTAAGGTGGCGAGCTATACCTATAGTAGCAGGTTCCCCCAGCACGGGATAGTGGGGTGATGAGGAAACTCGGCTAAAGAGGTTGACAAGCGTTACGTTTTCATGCTAATGAAAGGGTACAGGTCAGGCTAGCAGGGGTCATGGTTGGTTTCCGGATGAGTGGCAGCAGGTGGTGTCATGAGTTTGGCCCACATCATGTTCGGACTTCAAGGAGCAGAGATTGAAATGGGGTGAACCCAGCAGGCGCGAGTAGTAGACGTTGGAATGGAAAATGTGCTGCAAGTTATCTTTGATCTCTGATTGATTGCTCATGGTTGTAGTACTTGAGTAGGGCGCATTAAAGTTGATCTTACTCAAGCAATAGAATGGTGGACTTGATGCACATCCAAAATTTTTTTCTTGAACCATAAAAATCTTTTCATATTTAACAAAGGCAAAGGCAAGGTTTCATTCTTAATTTTCATGATTTTTTTTTTTTTGAAAAACTCATTGTTTTCCTGAAATATGTACATACCTTAAATTCATGTCCCCTTGCCCACATTTTTCAACGCCTCTTGCAGGGGTTGTCTGTCCCTCCCCTTTCTAAAAAGGGGATGGTCAATAGTTCCTGTCCACTCAAAAGAAGAAAAAAAAGGGTGATGATAAATTCACAACTCAAATGAGTTGTGTACATGATATCTGAGCTGTGTGGCCTCAACACAACTACAATTGAGTTGTCCAGCCTTCACACAACTTGAGTGTAGCTGTGCAGCCCCCACACAATGGTCTGGTGTTATGTGGCACCTCCTGACTACGTTCAAGTCATCTAGGGCTGTACAAAACTTGAAAGTAGTTGTGTTCAGTGCCAAATGATTACAAGTGTTGTGGGTCAAAAATAAAAATAAAAATAAAAAATAAAAAGGGTGATGTTAAACTCACGGCCCCAGCCGTGTGGGAGCCATGTACACGGCTCCAGCCGTGTGGGAGCTGTGTACACTGCTCCAGCTGTGTGGGAGCTGTGCACAAGGCCCCACACGGCCTGTGGGAGTCGTGTAGGGCCCCTCAACGCATGGGGGCCCATACACTACTCCACATAATTTATTTACTATTATGTATTATTAATTATTTATTGCTTATTATTTATTATTTATTATTTATTATTTATTATTTATTATTTATTATTTATTATTTATTATTTATTATTTATTATTTATTATTTATTATTTATTATTTATTATTTATTATTTATTATTTATTATTTATTATTTATTATTTATTATTTATTATTTATTATTTATTATTTATTATTTATTATTTATTATTTATTATTTATTATTTATTATTTATTATTTATGATTTATTATTTATGATTTATTATTTATAATTTATTATTTATTATTTATTATTTATTATTTATTATTTATTATTTATTATTTATTATTTATTATTTATTATTTATTATTTATTATTTATTATTTATTATTTATTATTTATTATTTATTATTTATTATTTATTATTTATTATTTATTATTTATTATTTATTATTTATTATTTATGATTTATTATTTATTATTTATGATTTATGATTTATTATTTATTATTTATGATTTATTATTTATTATTTATTATTTATTATTTATTATTTATTATTTATTATTTATTATTTATTATTTATTGTTTATTGTTTATTATTTATTATTTATTATTTATTATTTATTATTTATTATTTATTATTTATTATTTATTATTTATTATTTATTATTTATTATTTATTATTTATTATTTATTATTTATTATTTATTATTTATTATTTATTATTTATTATTTATTATTTATTATTTATTATTTATTATTTATTATTTATTATTTATTATTTATTATTTATTATTTATTATTTATTATTTATTATTTATTATTTATTATTTATTATTTATTATTTATTATTTATTATTTATTATTTATTATTTATTATTTATTATTTATTATTTATTATTTATTATTTATTATTTATTATTTATTATTTATTATTTATTATTTATTATTTATTATTTATTATTTATTATTTATTATTTATTATTTATTATTTATTATTTATTATTTATTATTTATTATTTATTATTTATTATTTATTATTTATTATTTATTATTTATTATTTATTATTTATTATTTATTATTTATTATTTATTATTTATTATTTATTATTTATTATTTATTATTTATTATTTATTATTTATTATTTATTATTTATTATTTATTATTTATTATTTATTATTTATTATTTATTATTTATTATTTATTATTTATTATTTATTATTTATTATTTATTATTTATTATTTATTATTTATTATTTATTATTTATTATTTATTATTTATTATTTATTATTTATTATTTATTATTTATTATTTATTATTTATTATTTATTATTTATTATTTATTATTTATTATTTATTATTTATTATTTATTATTTATTATTTATTATTTATTATTTATTATTTATTATTTATTATTTATTATTTATTATTTATTATTTATTATTTATTATTTATTATTTATTATTTATTATTTATTATTTATTATTTATTATTTATTATTTATTATTTATTATTTATTATTTATTATTTATTATTTATTATTTATTATTTATTATTTATTATTTATTATTTATTATTTATTATTTATTATTTATTATTTATTATTTATTATTTATTATTTATTATTTATTATTTATTATTTATTATTTATTATTTATTATTTATTATTTATTATTTATTATTTATTATTTATTATTTATTATTTATTATTTATTATTTATTATTTATTATTTATTATTTATTATTTATTATTTATTATTTATTATTTATTATTTATTATTTATTATTTATTATTTATTATTTATTATTTATTATTTATTATTTATTATTTATTATTTATTATTTATTATTTATTATTTATTATTTATTATTTATTATTTATTATTTATTATTTATTATTTATTATTTATTATTTATTATTTATTATTTATTATTTATTATTTATTATTTATTATTTATTATTTATTATTTATTATTTATTATTTATTATTTATTATTTATTATTTATTATTTATTATTTATTATTTATTATTTATTATTTATTATTTATTATTTATTATTTATTATTTATTATTTATTATTTATTATTTATTATTTATTATTTATTATTTATTATTTCCTATTTATTATGTATTATTAATTATTAATTATTTATTATTTATTATTTATAATTTATTATATATAATTTATAATTTATAATTTATAATTTATAATTTATAATTTATAATTTATAATTTATAATTTATGATTTATTATTCATTATTTATGATTTAGTGGAGGCTACACAACTTGATTTTAGTTTTTTAGCGTGCCGTACAACTCGAATGGGACGTGTAGCATGCCAAACATCCCATTTGAGTTGTTTAGCATGCCACACAGCCCATTTGAGCCATGTAGCATGCCACACGGCCCATTTGAGCCATGTAGCATGCCACACGGCCCATTTGAGCTGTGTAGCATGCCACACGGCTCATTTGAGTTGTGTAGGGTGCCACATGGCTCAAAGAGCCGTGTTCAGAGCCGTGCACACAGCTCTGTAGCCTTGAATTTAACATTACCCAAATAAAAAACTAAAATAAACTAAATAAAAATACAAAAAAAAAAAAAACAGAAATCAACCAAAAAATCAAAAAGTATCAATTTTCTGGTTGAAAAACCAAAAAAATAAATATAAAATAAAAATGAGTACAAATGAATCAAAAACAAGAAAAACTGAAGACAACAAAAACACCAAGAATGAAATAAACAATGAAAGAGTCTATGGAGCAGCCCTAAATTATAAGTGCCAAAAAATACAAGTTCAACTTGACAAGCCCTAAAGTAAAAACACCAAAAAAAAAGTTCAACTTGTGTTAAGCTGATCCCATCACAAGAAGTAAAAAATACTCCTTATTATGGGATCAGCACAACACAAGTTGAAATGACTTACCAATAAAATCTCATTTAAAGCAATTTAAAGCACTCATCATAATGATGTTAACTCAAAACACTCAACAGAATTATGTTAAAAATGTGATAACCCTTTATATTAATAGAATTAAAAAATCAGCATCAGAACCCAAACCCAAATGATTAAATTGAAATTATTTCTATAAATTAGAATACAACTCAAGTTGATCTTTGAGGTGATCAACCCAACAAGACGCTTTTTTTATAAATCATGGAACATTTTTTGGAAACTATGGGCAGGATTGGAATCACATCTACCTTAAGTACAAGCTGGACCCAATGGTTATCCAAAAAAATGAAATGAATTTTGGGTCTGATGCTTCTTTTACACCCATTTTCATAGGATTATAAGTACAACATGAAACCAATGAAATGAAACATATTGGTCTTCCATAATTATCTGCTATTATTTGACCCAAATACAACTTTTAAAGCCATTTTGAAGAGGCAATCTTTTCATTGATGTCATTAACATCAAGTCCTTGTTATATCTTTTCAACATCTTTAATGCTGCCAAGGATCTTAGAATAGAACTCCTTATTTTTCCTCAATTTTTCAAGCATTTCTTTTCAAACTTTAAACCATCCATCCTCATCATACCCAAGTGATTTAGCAATGACTCTAAAACCACAATTTCCATCACCAACTGGGTCCCAAACCTCACCCAAGAAGCTTTTTAAGTTCTCAGGGATTTGATTGAGGTAATTTACTTCCTAAAATCAAAAAGTAGTTAGCCAAAATTCTAATCTCATTAATGGAATCACCACTCACAAAAGATGAGCTTCTGTTTGACTCCTCCATTGCTTCTGATTCATCCTTCAAAAAGGAATGAGATTCCAACAGCTCCAAACCCAAAGAAATTTCAGTCTCTTCCACTGAACTCTGAAATTCAGATGAAGAGCCTGACTTGGAATATAACCATTTCTCAATCAGTTCATTAAACCCAAAAAATGAACCTTTCACAAAATAAAAGACTTACAATCATTTGTCTTTTCTTCTTTGGTGCCCTTCTACTTCTCTTTTCCCGCTTAAGTTCCTTTTCAATGTATTCAAATTGCAAAGGATCTTGCGGGGTATCTGTCAATTTTGGACGGCCTCTGCTTGATTGCAAGACTTTAGGTTCAATTCTTGGCTTTGATTGATATTTTTCAGTCTTCTGAATCAAGTACTTCAACAGCCCACAATGATCTTGTTCAGGATATCCCAAGATCATTGCATTGAGCCTGTCATGTAACTGAGAATTGTTGAGCATTTCATCAACACCAAACTTTAAAAATTCAAAAGGATCAAAAATTATTAAATTAGGAATCATCATTAAAGAATCATTTATCAAAAAGCATTGATCACAAAGTGATTTGAACAATCCAACTGAAACCAAATTACAGAACTAGAACTGCAAGGTTCATAATTGAACCTCCACTGAGGATGAATATCCTCCGGCACAACAGATCCTCTTGAAGCTAGTAGGTCATCTATCTGGTGGAGTAGATCATCTATCTGGTGGAGTAGGTCATCTATCTGGTGGATTAGGTCATCTATCTGGTGGAGTAGGTCATCTATCTGGTGGAGTAGGTCATCTTTCTGGTGGAGTAGGTCATCTATCTGGTGGGAACAGGGAAAACCCATAGTCTTGGAGTATGACTTGGTGCACACTCCCCCATCATGTTTCCACTTTCACCTCTCTAATTGTTCCACAAAAAGTTTAATTTCCTCTAAAGACAACTTGTATCCCAACAGTAACAGTTCAGTGGTAAGAACTATTCCTATCTTTATTCAAGAGTTGTAAAGGGCAGCCTGAACCAATTTAGTTTGATTAGAAAATGTTCCCTCTAGGTTCCTCCAGACATCCAACATGTTTCCCAAATAATTCACAAGGAATTTTTTGAGAGTAGCATGGGCCCCCTCCACCTAAAATGTGGTTTTATTTCCAAATTCAGATTTTTCAAAAGTCCAAGCCATTACAAATGTCTCTTGAATACGGAAAATTTGATGATCCATTTACTCAAGCACATCCTCATGGTCTGCCAAGAAACACTTTATACAAGTCATAATTTAAGCAACACAAAACTAGGAAGATTTAAAGTAGAGGCAGTGATTTGGCACTTACTGTAAGTTCAGCATCATTGGGCTCTGCCTCCTCCTTGGTTTTTGAGGCCCCATTCTTAGCCCATAAGCACATAAAGCTTTTCCATCCTTCAAAATAATTATCAAAGCAAGAAATACAGTTTTCTTGTACGTTTTCAGGCAGATGCCACTCAAAACACTGTCTTGTTGACTGAGGGAAACTATTTTCTATAGCAAAAATCAGAGATTTTTCACTGTCTGTCACAAAGAATTTGGTAAGTCTCTCAGGATCTTAATCCAGCTCCTTTAGTGCTCTTACAGACCAACTGTAGAAATCAAATTTTTCTCTTGTTATAAAAACCAGAGCTTTTGTTAAATTTTTTTGTTTGGCTGTAATTCCTACAACATGCAATAAGGGGATGTTGTACTTATTTGTTTCATAAGTACAATAAAACATAGAAATATGATGGAATTGTTTGAAAATCTTTCATGACTTGGGGTTGGCCAAGAATAGGGCCTCCAAGAGACCCTCTCCACTGAATTTTGCTTTATGAACCCAACCTGAATTACCAAGTTGTTCAAAGAAGACCTACATAACACTTTTTCCCTTTAGTTCTGCAAGCTCTAAATTATGCTTAGTGTTATAGATTCTTTGGTCATCAAAATAGTTGCTGCCATCAATCTTGCTCAATTTTCTTTTCAGTTGAATAGTATTGAGCCCATCATTCATGCCTTCTTTTGAATTCACTAAGGCCACCCCACAGATTCTCCTGAGGTGGGGATTCACTGAGAGGTGTGGAGATGGTTCATGTTTATTTTGATCATGTCTGGAGGAGATTTTCCACAAGGGTTCTGCCTTTGTGTGATTTGCATGGATTAAAAAATTGCAACCAAACTTACTTGTGTGAGTTTGCCTTGACCATTTGGTGAGCAATTGCCCAGAGTAGGAACCATGTCTATCACAGGATAAATTCACATATTTATAATGCTTTGAGTTGAAAACAGTCAAAGCATAAACATGCTTCATTTCCCATGTTTTACAATAGTTTTTTGCCTCTTCCCTAGTAGGAAAAGCTCTCACAGGAGGAGGGTAAAGTGGATCTGTCATATTTAAATAGTCATAGTTCAGTTTACATCAAATTAAATCATCCAAAGGCCAGATTAACATAAAATTTTACTCACCACCAGAGGTCATGTCAATTTGTGAAACATTTTGTTCCACAATTGTAACCCTAGATTAGGATGCAATTGAGGCTTCCATTGTTTCCTTACCCAAATCCTTCTTTTCTGCAGCTTTTTTAATTTCACTATCAATGTAGTAATTTAGCACAGCCATGTCACAAACAGGAGGGCTTTCCAATGTTCCCATAATGCAAAAAAAAAATGCAATGGTACTTCAGTATTCAATCCAACTTTCAATTGAACAGCTACAACAAAGATCAGGTGTTTTGGGATGTTTATTTTCAGTTTCAAAGATCAAGTGTTGTGGGATTTTTGTTTGCAGTTTCACTTTAGTTTCAATGATTTGCTTTGCAGTTTCACTTTATTTCACTTTAGATTCACTTTAGTTTTGCTTTGGGATTGCTAGTTGTTGCACAAAAGTCCCACATAGTATGCTTTTATCCCAAATTTGGGTTGATGCAACCAAAATGTGGTCCAGGGGGTCCCATAAAATTCTGGCACAACCCCCGGGGGGTTGTATACCCCCAAAAACACGTCAAAATGGCGGTGTATGAGGCTACAAAATCTAAAACTGCCATTTATGGGGCCTATACAAGCCCTGGGGGTTGCACATGTTTGAAACAACACTTTGGACGCATGTAGACATGTGTATGGCCCCTCACACGCACTTTGGATGTGTTTATGGGCCCCCACACGTCCATTGGGCCATATGGGGCTGTACACAACTCCCACACAACTGGGAGTTGTGAAGTTATCATCACCCCCCAAAGGAAAACTGGAACATCAACACCCCAAAAAAAAACTGGAACATCAACATTCAATAATGATTTAAATGGAAAGCTAATATTTGATGTGGAATTTAATTTGAAAGCTTGTAAAATAATTCAAGAGAAAAGGAAAAGAAATTAAAGCTTAGAGAAGCCTGTCAGGAATGTTTTTTTTTTTGGAATATGTGACCCTGCTCCTATGATTTCATGTGATCTGAACCCAAGATCTACAAAACATAAAAAAATGTTTAAGAAATTAGCTGGATGAAGATAGTATAACCTAATATAACCTAAAAAAATCAAGTCCATAAGGACATACATGCATAGATTATACACCCCATGTTTCCTTGTAGTCCCTACCTCCACTACCTACCCACCAAACAAACCCACTGAATCTCTAGATTCAATGGATTTTACCACCTGGGTTCCCTTAAGTTAACCTGCAATGATCATTCTTGGATTTCAAAAGGTGAAAAAAATAACATTGGATGAGGAGGATGAGAAAGAGATGAAAAAAGAATCTGATTGACTGATGTTTTTTTTCTCTTCTCTTTGTCTTTTTCTTTTTTCTTTTTTCAGTATTTTAGCTTTTACTTGTTAAAGCTTGATTTAACCCTTCAATAAAAAGATTACTCAGCTTTTTATTTATTTATTTCTTTTTTTGGGGGGGGGACAAAGAAAAGGGGCGGGGAGAACAATAAGTTTTAGAGGAAACTTGAGAAATCCTTATTTTTATTTAATTTTTTTCCCAAAAAGAATTAATTAAATAAACAAATAGAGTATGAGGTTTGAAGACTCTTAGAAGAAATTCAAAAAATCAACTGGGGAGGTACATGCAGGATTTTTTTTTTGGATCAAGTAAGTTGGAAAGAACTCATTGAGACTCAATTTGAGATTTATACAGATGTGAGATATAAATTCCAAACTTTACTTTTGATTTTGATGATTATCTCTTTCTTTTCAATTCAAAGGATGATAGATGGTTATCAATAGTTAAACAGACAGACAAATTATTGAGTTCATCAACTATAAATGGATGTTGATTAATGAGGATTGGGATGTTCATGATTCCTAGCTCGATGAGAAAATTTTCATTGTTCTTGTTCTTGTTGTTGTTGTTTCTTTATTTTTATTTTTTTATTTTTTATTTTGTATTTTGTATTTTGTATTTTTATTTATTTTAATTTTAATTTTATTTTATTTTTATTTTTATTTATTTTTATTTTTATTTTTATTTATTTTTATTTTTATTTATTTTTATCTTTATTTTTATTTATTTTTATTTATTTTTATTTATTTTTATTTATTTTTATTTATTTTTATTTATTTTTATTTATTTTTATTTATTTTTATTTATTTATTTATTTTATTTTATTTTTATTTTTTATTTACTTTTATTTTTATTTTTATTTTTATTTTTATTTTTATTTTTATTTTTATTTTTATTTTTATTTTTATTTTTATTTTTATTTTTATTTTTATTTTTATTTTTATTTTTATTTTTATTTTTATTTTTATTTTTATTTTTATTTTTATTTTTATTTTTATTTTTATTTTTATTTTTATTTTTATTTTTATTTTTATTTTTATTTTTATTTTTATTTTTATTTTTATTTTTATTTTTATTTTTATTTTTATTTTTATTTTTATTTTTATTTTTATTTTTATTTTTATTTTTATTTTTATTTTTATTTTTATTTTTATTTTTATTTTTATTTTTATTTTTATTTTTATTTTTATTTTTATTTTTATTTTTATTTTTATTTTTATTTTTATTTTTATTTTTATTTTTATTTTTAGGGCAGTGATAAATTCACAACCCCCAGTTGTGAATGGGCCTGAAACACTGTTCACAACATGCAGGACCCCAGGGGGGTTGCACACTATTCATTTGCAACCAATTTGGGCCGCAAACAGGGGTTTAAAACCCAAATGAGTCATGAACAAGTAGTATACAACCCCCTGGGGTTGAATGTGTTGTTCATGACTCATTTGGTGCAAGCTAGCCCCAAATGGACCATTTCAGGCAGTAATTAGGGGTACATAGGCACCCCTGGACCACATTTGAGTGCGGTCAACCAAAATTTGGGGATTTTGCATACATTGTGGGACTATTAAGCCACAAAAGGAACTTTTTTAAACATTCTGCCTATTGGGAAAGAGCAAAGACCCTACACAATAATCACCTGTTGAATAATTTTATTTTTCTCAAACCAAAAGTGTGCACTTTGGAGTTGTTGAAACATTTGGATTGAATAATGGAGGGACTTGGGATTTTTTTGGATTATGGGAACAGTGGAGAGCCCAAGCCCCCCTGGTTTCAACATGCCTGTGGTAAAGGAGTTAATTAATAGTTCCATTAAACAAGATGTGGCAGAAGCTAGGGATTGGGGAAATAAAACATTGGACGCGAAAATCTCATCCTCATCTAGGGTCACAATTGAGGAACAAGATGTTTCACAAGTGGAATTGACTTGTGGTGGTGGGTCACATTCCATGTGCCATGTGATTTATTTGGTTTGATCAAAACTAATGTATCCATAGCTGCTGTAAATATGTAACTATGAAGTTCCAGAAACCTTTGAAACTCCAGAAGTGAGATCCTTTCATAGTAGGCAAGAAGCAGAATTATTTTTCCAAAAATAGGTGTCCATGCATGGCTACACTCTGAAAAAATTCAAGTCAAAGAGAGATAAATATGTATTCCTAGCATGGAATATACAAAGCACCATTACTCACCAAAAATCAAAGTAAAACTCACACAAGAAAGGTTGGGTTTCCATTCATGATCTGTGCAAGTTTCACAGTAGCGGGTCTGATGTGGCGCCTCTCCATTAGAGATGAACAACACAATCATGAACCATCTGAAAACCCCTCAGTGCAGCCTCAAATGAGGAGAGTCTCTGCTTTGGCCTTAGATCCACTGAAGGCAGGCATACAAGATGAGCTAAATACAATTTAACTCAAAATGAAATTGAGAAAGATTTATGGGTGAGAATAAATTTAAACTAGAAAAATCCATAACACTAAGAAAAAGTTAAAAGCAGCAGAACTCAAGGGTAAAAGTGTTATGGATGTGCTATTCAAAAACCTTTAAGATACTCAGTGGTTACCCAGGTCAAAATTCAGTGGAGAGGTTCACTTAGAGGCCCTGTTCTTGGCTCATCCTGTCAGTTTGCTACTATGTACAGAGCAACCTGTCAATAGCAACACAAAAATATGAAAAATAAGAATACCTCAATTAACAAAATAAGGAGTGAAAAATCCATGAATATTATTACAGAAATAGATTCCTCACTCAAAATTAGGTAGGGTCACTCACTGACCCCACCCTTGAATTCAAAGTCCTTACATTTTTAAAATAATTAAAAAGAAATGTAATAAAAATTACAACACCAGTATGGCACCTCTTGGCCATTCTAATATTTCACACGTATTGTCACGTATAGAGTTTACACCTAAAATTCACTCAGAAATTAGGTGTTGTGTATATTTTAGGAGTTACACGCGGAAATGTGTTATGTCACAATTCCCGTGCGCAGCCCCGCATCATTACATATACCTACATACTCGTAGTAGCAGATTCCCGCGTACTAGAGACCCGCGCGCAGCTGATTCTGCCACGCACGCAGCGGATCCTACCCCGCGCGCATCTGTACTAACTGATCCCCGCGTCTGGATCCGTTGTGACTAATCTGACAACCAGTTACCGCTCAGAAGAGCTAAAACCTAGTTAGAGTTGCCTAGTATATGTAACAAACTGAAATATGCATTACTAATGATCTAAAAAGATTAAAACTTAAATAAAATTAATGAAAATTAAGTTTAAAACATTTTTTAATAATAGATCAAAGATCAAGGATTACCACGTAAATCATTGACCCTGATCTTTGAAGACCACAAAACACTATAAGGAGTGTTCATAAAAATTATTAAAAATTATCTAAATCATCAGCAGATGATGGAAAATCAGTAAAAATCCACATATTGCCCCTTTAATGCAATATCAATATTACAAATGAAGGATGAGTACAGGATGATCAAATTTACGCCATAACAGATTAACAGATCCTGTGGCTAATATAGTACAGAAATCCAGAAGATCTAAGGACAGCGGATTGAAAGTACCAAGTGGATGGGCCAATATTTCCCTGACTGGCTTGCCAGCCTCAGCCCATGAGCAGAACCCTCTCTACGTGCCCTGAGAAGCTCAAAATCACCCAAAAAGGTATTTATACAGACCTCTTTTGATCCATTATTCCAGAATCAATTTACCAGGAATTATTTATTATCAAACAGACACCGTGTCATTTTTGATCAAGTGCTTATATGAAGATAAGAAAGTGATTTATAACTTAGTCTGTAGTAGTATTATTTATCCTTATTAACAAATCAACCCTTGAAGTTTAGTCAAACAATCTACACAATCTGCTCTGAAACCCTTCCAATTATTCCAGGATTCTTGTGGTAAAGTTCTCAGAATGAGTGTTACCCTTCCTGTCTTGGAAATTTGTGCTGTTAAGCCCGGCCATTATTGGAATAAGTCCTTTCTAAGGCACCCATCTTTATTCCAAGGTTCTTAAACTGCCTAAGGAGGCCCCTTGAAGAGAGGTTGCTAGTCTGTAAAGATCCCCAGTAGTATAATACTGTGGCCCCTCTTTTATATTATATTGAAAACCATTTATTACCAAACCAATTAAACCTTGCAACTACTCTTATTATATCATTTATTGGAGATTCTAAGTGTTTATTATTGGAATAATAATTATTATTATTATTCCAGCATTTTTATCACTCTCTGTAGCTAAAGGACTTCAAGGTTCCTGGTATCAGAGAGCTGACACATCCCAAGTCTATAAAAATTTGTAAAAATTTCAATCATATTGCTTTTTTGGATTGTAATTATAAAAAAAATAAGTATAAAATCCTACTATTGCATGTTGTAGCAATGACTGCCAACAGGAAAACTTTGAAAAAGGCTTTTGGTTTTAAAACAAAAGAAATGTTTGATTTCTACAGTTGGATGGTTAATGCACTAAAGGTGTTTGTTTATGATCCAGAGAGACTTCCCAAAGTATTTGTGACAGACTGTAAAGAAGTCCTTATTTGTGCTATTCAACATAGCTTCCCTGAGTCATCCAGACAGTGGTGCCCTTGGCACTTGTCTGAAAATATTCAAGCAAATTGCAAAGTTTGCTTCAGTAATGAAGATGAAGGATGGAAATGTTTTATGACTCTGTGGGCAAAGTATGGGTCCTCTGAAACCAAGGGGGAGGAAGAAGTCAATGATTTGGAGCTCAGAGTAGGAAGATTTATGGCTCCTTCTGTTCATCTCTGCTGGGATTGCTTATGTTGAAACTTTTATACAGTGTTTCTTGAAAGACCGTGAGGGTGTGCTTGAGTATATGGAAAAGAAAATTTTCCCTATCAAAGAGAAATTTTCAACTGCATGGACTTGTGTCAACCCCAACTTTGCAAATAAAACAATGTCTTGGGTAGAAGTTGACCATGCTAATTTCAAACAATTACTTGCAAGTTAATTGGGGAACATTTTGGATGTGTGGAAACACCTTGATGGAACAATTGACAACCAAATCAAAGCAGTGCATGCATTGCTTAAAAAATCTAAAATAAATTCAGGAATAGTTCTTCTAACAGAATGGTTACCTTTGGGATAAAAATTGTCAATTGAGGCAATTCAACTCATTGGGGAATAATTCAAGAATTTAAAGCATTATCATGATGGAAAATTGTGCACCAAGTAATATTCCAATAAAATGGCCTTGCCCAGTTCCCACATATTAGGTGAAATACTAGAATCAACAGGATTTGTTCTCCCTGAGGATTTTCATCTTCAGTGGAGGTTAGACTATAAACCTTCCAGTTCAGTAAGTTGGATTTTTTGAATTGCTTTTTGATGAATGCTTTTTGATTTATTATTCCTGTTTGATTGATGATTCCTGAATGTGTTTACTAATGAGTGATGGTTTTGCTTTTTGAAATTTTGAAACTGATACAGTTCTCTACTCTTCTCAATTTTTTGAGAAGGTCAGTTCAATTTTTATGGGAAAACCTGAAGAAGTTAAAGTTGAACTTATTAAGTACCTCATCAAGAATGCAAAATTTTTTTTGCTAAGCCAAGGCTCAATCCAAAAGCTTTATGTTACAGCCAGGGTAAACCCAAATTAGAAAAAACCCGTTGTAAACTTTCCAGATGTGAACATGTTGAAAAGGGGGGTTAGAAGGGCACCAAAAAGAAAAAAAATTGCAAGTCTTATATTTTGAGAAGTGTTAATTTTGATGGTTTAATGAACTGATGCCCATATGATTTTTATATTCTGATTAATCAGACTCAGAATCTTAATTTCATAGTTCAGAGGAAGTTAATGAAATTAAATTAGGCTCCCTTCATTTGCAATTGGAAGCCTCTTCCAAGGAAGAAGAAGTGCAGGAGAAGTCAACCACAAGCTCACCTTTGGCAAGCATTCATTTTATTAATGTGATTTTAATGTTGGCTAAGTGAGTTTTGATTGTAGGAAACAAAGGTGAAAAACCTCAATCAAATACCTGAGAACTTACATAAGTTCTTGGGTGAGGTTTGCGATGCTGTTGGTGATGGTAATTGTGGATTTAGAGTTATTTCTAAGTCACTTGGCTATGATTAAAACAGATGGTTCAAATTCCAAAGTGAAATGATAGAAACATTGAGGAAACATAAGGAATGCTATGCTAAGATACATGGTGGAAGTAAAGAGCTAGAAAAGATCAAACAAAAACTTGATTTTAACAAAACAAATGAAAATATTCCCTCTTTGAAATGGCTTTCAAATTTGGATATGGTTCAAATAATAGCAGATACTTATGCAAGACCAATTTTTTTCATTTAATTGGATTAATTTTTTACTTTTACTCCTATGAAAATGGTTTTAAAAGAACCATAAGAGGCCATCTTCATTTCCTTTGTTAACAATAATCACTTGTTTCATTTATTACTTGAGGAAGATATGATTCCAATCCCACCATTTTACCAAAAACTTCTTCATTGAAATCAAAGAAAGCTTCTGGTTGGGTTGATCATCTCAAAGACCAAAAGGATTTTTATTCCAATTTATACAAATCATATTATTTCATGATTTGGTTTTTCATTTCATCATTTGGATTTGGTCTAACATTTATGTCTGATGCTGATCCTGTACCTCTATTAATATAAAGGTTATCAAATTTTGGACATCATTATGTTGAGTGTTTTGAGTTAAAATCAGTATTTTGAGTGTTTTTAATGAGATTTTATTGGTAATTCAGTTCAACTTGTGATGGGATCATCTCATCATAAGGGGTATTTTTACTTCTTATGATGGGATCAGCTTAACACAAGTTGAACTTGATTTTTTTTGTGTTTTTACTTTAGGGGTAGTCCATTGAGGTGGACTTGTATCAAGTCCCCCTCAATGGAATAGCCCTATTTTTTTTGGGGGGGCTGATTTAGTTTTTCACTAGTCAAATGAAATAAGTTCAACTTTTGTTGGGCTGATACCATCATAAGAAGTCTTTTTAATTCTTATGATGGTATCAGCTTAACAGGTTTTTTTTGTGTTTTTAATTTAGAGCTAGTCCATTGAGGTGGACTTTAATTCCTATTTTTTGGGGGTTGATTGATTGAATTAATGAAATGATGAAATGGCCTGATATGAATTAAACCTTTATTTTTTAATATAATTTCTTTTATTTTATTTTTTGATTCAATTCAATTAATTTTTAATATACAGCAAAATTGTTGTATTTTATTTCATTTTAACATATTTTATTCAAACATATTGTATTGTTTTTTATTTCAGGGCTGTATTTTATGTATATTGTTCCGTTGTATTTATATTTACCCCTTTTTATTTTTCCATTTCTTTGATTCTTTTTTTGGGCACAATTTTTTGATTTTTTTAGAATTTTGAATTGTTTATTTTAATTTGTTAGTGGAAATTTTTACAATTTTCTTTCAATTCTTTTTTCAATTTTTTTAAATTATTTTTCAAATTTTATTGATTTTTTTAACTTGCTTTGGGTTTTGTTTTGTTTAATTTTTTATTTATTTTAATTTATTTTCATTTTTTCTCACAACCCTGGATTTGTGAACAAGTTATGAACTGCATGCCACAACTCAAAATGGGTTGTGTACAAGATGTGAAGGGTTGTGAATTTATCACGGTCATATTTGAAATTACCTCTTTATTTTATTTTTTGGATTGGGGGACTCCATCCTTTGATTGGGTTGTTGATGAGGATGGTTCAAGCAGTGAGTTTTTGGATTGGGATTGTGTTTCAGATTGATTGGGAGAGGGGGTTGAGGACTGATAGTAGGAATTGATTGATTCAATGAAAGTTGAGGAGGATGATTTATGGGAAATTAGGATTTAAAGAAGAGAACCATGAGTTTTAATAATATAATCAAAGGGAAAATTAGAAGGAGAGGAGAATAAGTTAGATAATGTGGTGTTTTAAAAGATTTTAAAATTTTTGGTTCCAAAAACACCATCCAAATCAGGAAATAAGAATCAATATGAAATCAGATTCATTTCAAAAAATCCACACCAATGACCTTGAGGCCCTTTTTGGAAAGTTAAAAGAGGTTTTTGTGCTGGTTGTGTATTTTTTTTTTTTTTTGAAAAAAGGAAAAAAAATACATCAAGATGGTTTTTATTTCAAATCCATTTTTCAATCAGAGAATCTTTTGGGTTATTTGAGAAGGTGATATCAATCAAAAGAAAGAAACTGACTAAGGTTTTTTTGCAAAAGGGACTCAAGTTTGGCAATTTCAAGGATTTATTTTGAAGTTTTTTCTAGGAAAAAATGGTATCCTCTCTTGGAAATTCAATTCTGTTCTATATTTTGGGTCTCTTATGCAAATTGGAGAATTAAATGGTTTGTGAAAAATAGGAGATTTTGTGGTTAATTAATTTTCCTTGATCATTGGGGTGAAATTTTTTCAAAGTGTTTCAAAGCTGATTTGAAAAAAATTGATGAGTTCATGGTTTCATCAGCTACATCATATTTTAATTTGATTTTAATACTTTGTCTGAATTTTGACTTTTTTTTGCTATTTAGAGTAAGTAGAAAATTTTTTATTTCAAAACAGGGTTGTTTGTTGCACAGAAACCAGTGTTTATAATTCTGAAGGGGTAGTTGCAAGTTTTATAGTAGCCATTGAAGACAGATTAATAGATATTTTCAAGCTTACAGGCAGTGCATTCATTATTTTCCCACTTGATATTAGCACCGTGACTGGAGAGAAGTTTGCTTTTTGCAAGGTGAGAGTGTCCAAATTTCTTGTGCATGATAGAGCTGGAAAGAAATGCAAGGCCCTAATACAATTTAACATAACCATATTATTCTATAATAAAAAATTTTTTCAATCCTGCCTTCTGAAAACTTCTTTTAATTGAAAAAAACCACAATCTGTTGAGTTCAGTGAGGGAAGGTGAGCCTCCCATTTTCATAAGTTGTACTAGGGACACAATATTGAACAAAAGATCTTGTATTTTTAACAAATTGTGAGATAGATAGATGCAAAGTTTGTGACAAATGTTTTGGCTCCTTTTACCATGATGAAAATTGAGGTGCTGCATTTAACCATGCTGAATTTTTTGTTTTCATTTTGTATTTTTTAAAAGAAGGATGAATAATTGAAAATTCATTGAAAGGCTGTTAAATCAAGTATGGTATATTTTGGGCTCATTCAGTTACAGAGGTTCATTGAAAGTTTAACTGCAATTTTTATGGATGCTACTGATGTGTTTTGACCATTGGAAGAAGAAGAGCTGTTACTGAGGCAAGGTGAGGTAAGATAAACAAGCATTTTACATTCATGTGGCTGTCTCTATTTTTTTTCCAGTTGGGCTTGCATCAGATATCATCTTCATTGGTGAGAATGGCTGATGCATGCATTCCAGTGACCAGTTCATCTTTTAATTGAATCAGTTGAATTATTACATGCTTACTGTCAATTTTTTAATTAAGAGATTGATTTAGGATGGTTTTTAGATAATTGTTTTTTGGGGGAAATTTGTAGATTATCAGTTATGCTATGATGAAATTGTTCATTTGAACCTCAATTTGCAAAATATAAATTAGATATATCTTGACTTGTGTGAAGAAATTTTTAACAATATTTGGGTCAAACTGCAGGTTGAGAAAGTTGAAGATTTCTTTTGATCTGTTGGCATTTTGCAAGGAGTCATGAATTTTTTATTGAATTCCAGAGTTTTATTCCATTGTTCAGGCAATGTTCTTTCATGAAATTTATATGATTTTGATTATATATTTCTTCAAAGATATAGCCCAGGTTAATTCTAGGAGGAAAAATATTTCTTTTGGGTGATTGAAACCATTTAGAAATTAATCAAAGAGATAATTATTTTCAGATTATTGGATTGCCATTCAAAGGAGTTAGAGTATAAGGGGTGGAGAATGAAATATTTAATTTTCTTGAAAAGGGAGGTGTTGGAGTTCACTGATCCAAGAGAGTAAATGGTGCTTCAATTCAATAAAGTTTTTAATTTTTAATTCTTAATCTTAAATCTGAAGTTTTATTGCTTCCAGGAACAGTGGAGACTGAGAGGATAGAGAAAATTGGAATAGGGTGGGAAAGAAAAGTATGAAAATTAAATGAAGTTTTAATTGAGCTATACCTTGAGGATTTGAATAATATCAACAAAATGAGAATAGTTAATTGAAAAAAAGTTGAAAAGGACATAAGATGATTAACAAAAAAAATAAAAGGATTATTTCATGAAAAAATAAATGAAAATGAAAATAAATGAAGAATAAGAAGATAAATGAAGGACTATTAAGATTTCAACCTTTCATCTATAAAGATAGGTTCATTGTTTGTTTGAGATATTCAATCAGTAGAAATATTGATAATAGTTTAAATTGAGATGATTTTAAAGCTTGAGGTTCAGCCGGATCTTGAGTTGAGATGTTTGGAAGTTTGATGATTTGGATATCAGAATTGAAGGAAGGATGCTTATGTTTGGGAAAATTCAAAAAGAGGATGTGTGGAGATTAATTAAAGAAGATGTTCAACTTGGAATATTTCTATGATAAGGAGTTGGGGACTAGGTTGGGTGGAAGGAAAATGAAGACAGGGTGGTAGGACCATGGATTGGTTTGGAGTTTTTGAGCTGAAGGTAGTTGAAAACGTATGATATGTAAAACACCTCTTAATAATTGGCCTATGCTTCATTTCAGTTCACCAAAAACAATCAAATTCTGATTTTCAACTATAATAAAATAATCATAACCTAATGAAACAATCTCAAATTCTGTTCTAAAATTCAAATTATCTTCATTGACCAAATTAATTCAAAAATGGTCTATATCTCAATTTTTTCCACCACCTTTACAGCCTATTATCAATCCCATTTTTCTTCATGTTCAATTGATAATTTTCTCAATTCCTCCTTTCTGCCTAATTTACATGAAGCATTTCTTGTTTGAAACTGTGTATTTATCATAAAATAAATAAGTTCTAAAAGCCTTGATTTATCTTTCAGGATCAAATTCCATTTGATACATGTTTCTTATGCCCTTACATAAACACAATATATTCTCCTATGATCTAAATTCAACCATCCTATATTTCTGATTTATCTATGCATAATCTTCTTCCAGATTTTCTTTTTTTGAAAATTTCACCTTAATTTTAACTTTCCCAACTTCACTGCTCCCTTTGAATCAATTTTTTTTTTCAATAATCAACATTTTTCTAGCCCCACCAACTTTATTTCTTTTTATAGTTCTTTGGTTTATTTAACCTATCTTTATGAATAAAACCAAAATAAAAAAAACCATAATGATAACTGAAAACCTGACAATATTTATTTTGAAGCTTAGACTGATACTAATCATAATTTTTAGATCAATCCTTTGATTTATCTCATATCTTCATTCTCTCATTAAAGTTTTTTCCATAAAAAAAATCAAAATTAATCATCATCCTCAAGATTAAAAATTTAAGCAACTCAATTCTCTGCAAGCTTTCAAAAAGCTTCTTGCTTATCCTTTAGCCATTTTTCCAATATTCTCATCCTGAAAATTTGAACTTGAATAAAAATAATCCTCTTAAATCTTTCACTTATTCAATCTATCATACTTCTAAAAATTTCCAGCTACTTTACCCGCATGCTACATCCAAATATATATATGTATATATTGGTGCCATCCTTATTCTTCGTCATTGATTTTTTCTTGCATGAGGACAAAATTTGAAATACCACATAAGAAAAAGAATCTTTTTTACATTCTAAAATTCAATAATTCTATTATTGATTTCTCTTGATTTTTTTGATAGTGAGGTCAAATTCTTTTGGAAACTTTACCAAAAATCCCTCAAGACGCATTGTTGCGCGCATTTTCCTAAAACAACCACACTGGAAAGACGACTGCAGCAGGCACCCTGAACTCAAAGAGGAAAGGCAACAAGCCCCAAGAAATTCAAGCAGTCACATGGAGAACCAACTCAAACACTTCAATCACTCAACTCACCAATCTACCAACTCACCATTCCTACCCAACAAGTCACTTCTATCAATGTTTATTCCTTTCCTTTTATTTCTCACTTGAACTTACCTCCAACATCTTAATCACGTCCTCTACTCATCTTTCCAAAAACCAACTCCTCAAACAAGACAAGCTTGAAAGCCTTAGACTCAATCTCTCCTTGCATGCCTGCCTGGTGAGACCCAACCTCTAGCCCACAAATCTCTTCTTTTCATCATCCTGGTCTTTCCTAATTCTGTTGTCTCATTGTCTCTCAATCATGCCTTTTGTCAGTCCTGTGCATTTCCTTGGTTTTTGGATTCTTCATCAATGAAACTTTATCATGGTTAAAAGCTGAAAATGCTTCATCACATCAAATTGAATCCAAAAACCAAAACCAAGGAAAGCCTTCATTTCCTGGATTATAAAAATGGATCACTTCAAACAAGCTACTCTCAAGATGGCCCTGGAAAACATTCTTATGCTGGGAAAGGAGAACTACAGCATCTGGAAGGACAAAATGGAAACCATACTTGATGTAAGGGCTTTCTTGCACATTATAAATGCTGATAACTCAATACTACTCAAGCAAGAAATGAACAAAAAATTAAAACTTCTAATCATCTCAAAACTTGAATCCACAACCCATGATAGTTTTGTGACCCCTGCAAACAAGAACTCAGCAAAACTCCTGTGGAAGGCAATCATCAAAAAGTATGCGTCCTCTCAGGCCTCAAACCAAGAAAGGGTATTCAATGACTTTCTCTATCTCCAATTTGGAGCCAAGCACATCAAAAAATTCACAGAAAGGGCCAAATTTTGCATGAAGAAGCTGTTGGAGGTTGGAATCATCCTGACCAACAACATCCTAGCTTATCTCCTACTATTCAAATTTCCCAATAGTATGAAAGACTTCAAGCGTCAAATAATTCATACCAACAAGGATCTCTCTGTCAACTTTGTTTTCAGCCACCTCAATCAACTAAAAAAAAATAAAAAGCTCAGAGTTTGATGGATCCTTCAGCCACTTCTAAGAACAAAGTTGCCCTCACGTCAATAACTGAAAAACCTCACCCCAAAACTCAAGATGGTGAGAGGAAGCTTTGCACAAATGGTTACCACAATCCTAAGCAAGACAGGTCTCACTTTGCCAAAAACCACTGGCACCTACACCCAGAAATAGCTCCAGAATGGTGGAAAGACAAGCAAGCCAAATGGCAAGAGCAAAAATCCACCTCCACAGAGAAAAATCTAACAGCTCACTATATGGCATTGGTATCCTTGTGGATTGATCATGGCAACCCTCAGTCCAAATTTCTCCTTGACAGCGGCGCCTCTGTCCACATGATCAACAATATTAAATACTTTGTCAACATGGCGCCTTGCAAGGAAGACTTGATCAATACAGGAAAAGATGGAGCAATCCTAGAGATTAAAGGGAGAGGGATGGCAAGGCTACAATGGGCCAACTTCACTCTTCAACTGTCAAACTGCTCATATGTTCCTGATGTTACTATTAACCTTCTAAGTGCTGGAGCTCTCAACCAGGCGGGCTGCACCCTCATTTCAAATAATGGCACTTTTTCAGTTACCCAATGCGGCGCAAAGGTTTTCTCAGGTTTGATTAAAAGAAACTTGTACACTATTCCCACTCCAATTTTTGATAAAAACTTAACAAACTGGTAAACCAATCCTTCTTGTAAAACTCTGCCAAAGCCAAAATCATGAACATCAACTGGAAATATTGACACGCCTCTCTCTCAAGAATTGAACCATCCATACAACACCCACCAAAAGAAGCACAATCAAGCTTTGAATGCATTAACTGCGTTTGGAGCAAAATCAAAAAATCTAGTTTTAACCAAGCCTCAACCCCTTTCAAGAAAGTTTTTGATTGAATTCACCTCAATCTCATTGGGCGTCTCAACCCTCAATCTAAGTGTGGCCATAAGTATGCGCTGACTTTAGTCAATAATGCTTCAGGTTACCTAGTGGTGTTCCTGCTGGCAACCAAACACAAAGCTCCAGAGGTCCTCATTGATCTTATTGAAAAGGAGTTCAAGCAAAGGGGCTAATACCCATCTGAATTCTGCTCCAATGGAGGAACCAAATTCATTAACCTCAAGATTACCTCCTTTCTTCAGTACAAAAAAATTTTCCAAATCATTTCAGAACCTTATCATCCCCAAAACAACAGAAGAGCCAAGCAAGCCAACCAAACCATAGTCAAATGTACTAGGTCCATCATCAAAGATGGGAGAATCCCTGCCAATGCCTGGAATGAGATTATAAAAGGTAGCTGTATCATGTTAAATCAGATACCACAAGGAGAGAATGAAGAGACGCCCTGGAAACTATTACATGGTTACTCACTCCCCTTGAACTTTGTTCAACCATTAGGAAACCCATGTGTGTTCCTCTTAAAAAAAAAAAGGCAGAATTCCTTTAAACTCAACCATAAAGACAGTGAGGGAATTCTAGTAGGCTTCAATCCCCTTCTGCTTTCCTATTGCATTCTAAAAAGAGAAGGGGCCCTGATTTCAACAAAGCACATTTGTTTTCTTAAGATGGACCATTAAAGTCAAGGCACACCCTGGTATGCAATTGAAGAAGAAGAAGAGCAAGCCTTCCACAGCAGTCAAAATGGGTATTGAAATCCTTGTGCAAGAGAGAACTCACCTAACCATCAACTTCCCTCAGGAACAACTAAAACTTACCAGAATCCCAACTGGAGAGAGTACTGCAACCAACAAGATCAAGACTTGTAATCTTCAAATTCTGGGCTGGGGACCAATTCCCCCCCAGATTTGGAAGATGATGATCTCAATCAAGCGGACCCTGCTACCTCAAATCCAAGATTGGAACACTCACGCCTAATCTTCTCAGGCCCAGAGCCACCAGTTTTCAGACTGGAGGCTCAAGCTATAAGGACCCTACAAGATTGTTCAAGCGTCAAAAAACCCCAGTGCTAAAGTTTCTATCACTACTACAAGCCCAGATTGTAAAAACAAGCTATTGCTTGTGAAGAATGTTCCAAATGGATAACTGCAATCAATTCCAAGCTCTCAACCATCAAAGCGCTAAACTTGTGGGATTACTACCATGGACCAATTCCTTCAAACTACCTCAATACAACCTGGGCATACAGGATCAAGGATTATTGCCACAGAGACCCAATTAAATTAAAAGCAAGACTCTGTACAAGGATTCAACCAGATAGAAGGCCTTGAGTACTCAGAAAAATTTGCCCCAATGGGTAAACCCTTGACTCTCAAACTACTCCTACTATATGCCCTGAAGGGAATACTCCCCTTTTGGAAATTTGACATGAAGAGAGCGTTTCTCCATGCGCCAATAGATAAAGAAATCTTTATCCAAACCTCAAAAGGGTCCAATTACACTTCCAAATTTCTCAAACTGAATAAATTGTTATACAGCCTAAATTAATTGCCAAAAATTGGTACAAGACCTTCACTGAGTGGTTCAAAACCATTGGTTTTTCAGAATCAAACTGCTATCCTTGTCTGTACGTATCACAAGATGGTCTCTCAAGACTTTTCTTTCATGTGGAAAACCTGATCCTGGTAGGATACGGTGAGGGTTTCAGAAAGAAATTTCTAGATAAGTTCCTAGGGTCAATGTCTCAACTTCCTAAAACCATCCTGGGCATTAAAATTGAACTAGGCAAGGATTCCATCTGTCTGAGCCAGCATAACCATATCAACATGGGCTTGGAAGAAATTGGACTTACCAATTCAAAGGATGCATCTTTGCCACTGACTCCAGGCATACAACTTCATCCAGCTTATGAAAAAGACCACAAAAACTTCAAGCAGCTAAACATCAACTTCAGATCCGCAGTAGGCTTGCTCAACCACATTGCCTGCTACACCCATCCAGACATCAGCTTTGCTGTTTCAATCCTGGCACGGTTCTCGGCCAAACCAGGGTTAACTCACTGTAACAAGCTAAAAAGAACATGGCGCTACCTCAAAACCACCAAGGCCCTTACTCTCAGGCTTGCATTTGACTCCTCAAAACCTCCCATGGAAATCTTCACTGAGGTCTCCTGGGCAGATGATCCACTCACTTGCAAATGTCACTCTGGGTATCTTTGCTTGATAGCTGGCAGTCTAATTTCATGGAACAGTTGCAGAGAAAGGAAAATATCCTGGTCTTCAACCAATGCTGAATTGAATGCTTTGGTTGACGTCTTCCACAAGGCCAGTTTGATTAAAGCTCTAATGAAGGATATCTTTGGTGTAGATGTAGAGATCATTCCCTTCAAGATTGATAATAGTGGCCTGGATGAAAAAGTTCAAAAATTTGGTTCCAATTCAAAAACTTGCCACCTTGACCTCAAAATCAAAGTAATACGGGAAAAGCTGACACGGGGTAACATAAGTATTGAGCTTATTTGCTCACAATCCATGACAGCAGATGCACTGACCAAATACTGCTCAATCCACATTCTCAAGTTGCTGGTTGAATTTCTTTCAGGCAACTAGTTAATTTCTTCATATTGCATGTTTCTTTGTGTCTGTCTTGTTTTCCTCAACTCTTGTTGTTATTTTTTTTTTTTTTTCATCTTTACATTTTGTACTGTTGTGTCTCACCAGGCATGGAGGGGTGTTGGAATGTTTACCACAAAGCCCTCAAGACGCATGGTTGCGCGCATGTCCCTAAAACAACCACACTAGATATACAACTGCAGCAGGCACCCTGAACTCAAAGAGGAACGGAAACAACCCCCAAGCAATTTGAGCGGTCATGCGGAGAACCAACTCAAAAACTTCAATCACTCAACGCACACATATAACAACTCACCATTCCTACGCAACAAGTCACTTCTATCAATGTTTATTCCTTTACTTTTATTTCTCACTTGAACTTACCTCCAACATCTTGATCACGTCCTCTACTCAGCTTTCCAAAAACCAACTCCTCAAACAAGACAAGCTTGAAAGCCTTACACTCAATCTCTCCTTGCATTCCAGCCTGGTGAGACCCAACCTCTAGCCCACAAATCTCTTCTTTTCATCATCCTGGTCTTTCCTAATTCTGTTTTCTCATTGTCTCTCAATCATGCCCTTTGTCAGTCCTGTGCATTTCCTTGGTTTTTGGATTCTTCATCAATGAAACTTTATCAAATTCCAATCAAATAGGTTATTGAGAACTGTTTTTATTCATAACTACTGCTCAAAAAGGCTCTTTAAAAAAATATCTGTATGAAATATCTGATTTCTGTTTGGAAGAGTATTAGTTTCTTTGAAAAATTTGAGTATGAATCATTAATCTGTTGGTTTGAGAACCATTAACTTTGAATTTCCCTGAAACATTTTTGAACAAGCAAGATTTTTGAAGGCTTTGGTCTTTGAATTCTTGGATTTTTGAGAGGGAATGATGTTCCTAAAAAAATGAATCAAAAAAAAAAAAACTGGGAAAATAAATGTCAAAATCATTAGCTCAAATCTTGAATAAATTACTTATCAAAGTTTTTTCTTTTATCATTAAGAATTTGATTTTACTTGAGAAAGCATGATAGAAGGTTTGTTGAAATAACAAAATGGAGAGGGATACTGATGGTGGAGGTTTTAATAAAACAAATTGTGCTTCCTGGCCTTAATATTCATTGTTCTAATTACCTGGGTGTTCTCACTTTGAGAAAAATCTGAAATAATCCCTTCTAACCACTGTAATGTGGGGGAAAAAAAGTCTCCCCCTTTTTTTTTCTTGTACTAGTTTTTATTTTATGTTTTACAAATAGAAAAATAAAATAGGCCAAATAAAAATCAAAATGTAATTGCATAATTGATTTATTTTAATTTCACTGTAGTTAATTCTATAAATCAAAATTACATAGATTTTTTCTAAAAAAAGAAATAAAGGAAGGCCTCCAAGTGGTGTGAGTCTTTCCTTGGGTGACATTGATCCAGAAAATAAAATTGGAACATCAATTTTTTTTCAAGGCTTGAAATGAATGGATAGGAGATTTTTGGAGATAGGAAAACACCAAAAAAAAAGTGGCCTACCATAGACCTACCACCAGCTTTCACAACAACCTCCATTTTTTTAGGCATAATTTCAACAAGATGAATAATTCCCTGCTTTGGAAAATCCTCCTAGGAACTCTTGAGGGTTGTTACTATGCATTTGAAAAAATTCCTGAATTTTTGATGCACATTTCCAGATTGGGAAACTTCTGAAAAATAAGGAAAGTTCTGGGAAAAAACCAGACGCATGGGGGTAATATCACTTTCACAGGATTAACTGTAACATTTTTTATGTTTTGTGCTTCTTGCCCAGGTTTTTCTCAAACCAGAAAAGAGGCCAAGAAAGGGATTCAGCTCCATTCACTCACCAACCACATCAAAGGAGACACCAAAGGAGAAATAGTAAGTAAGTGTTATTTATCCATTCAATTCATTTTCACCTGATTTTTTCAATGATTTAATTAATTTCTTTGTTTTCCTTTTCCTTTTTTTTCATCAGATTAACATTGATGATTGGAAACCAATCTGCCAATGAACAAGAAGCCTCATCAATTATGATGAATGGGCACAATAGTACCAGGCAGAAATCAAATCCCAGGCAAGCGCTATCCAAGAGAATCATCAAAAAATTGTTTCAAATCAACACCTATCAACAGCATTCAAGAATCTTCAAAAAAATAAAGAAGAAAAAAAAAATCCAAGGCCCAAACAAGTGAACCACAAAGGCCTCATCAACCAATTAGTGGTGATGTGAAGGCATTGGTCAAAAATCAATCCTGATTGAAAATAAGACCCAGTTCAAAGTTTCCAAGAAATTTTGCATGTTTGAAAATCAATTCCAAAGGATAATTGGGAATGCTTGAGAATTAAACAACAGTCAATCAAATTCCTCAAGAGTGGAAAAATTGAGAATTTCCAAATAGATTATTTCATTGATGCTAGTGCATTTGGAAGAAAACCCCTCATCTTGTTTGAAGGATCTTACTAGTCACATCAAGAAAAAAATTCAAGGTTTTTGGTACAATCCCCTAAATTCAGAAGCTCCTCAAGATCCTTGACATCCACCTTGAAGATGGTAATGCTGGTCCCTTGGAAGTGGAAAAAGACAGCCTTCCTACTACAAAAACATGATTTTGTTCTCAATTGTGTCACTGATGTAGGAATGAATCTTATATTCATTGGTGAGCCTGGCTGAATTCCCAGACTCAGACCACTCATGGGTATTCCCTTTCTGATTGTTTTTCTTTACTTATCAAATTCTTAACTCACCAGATGAACAAACACTGAACTCTTCATTTTTTCACCTTTTTTTTTCTATGTCTCAGGTCAGGATGCCACCCTGGCAAACAATGTCAGGGGGAGAATGATCTGCCTAATTTGATCCCTGGAGGAATTGGGCATGATCTATTTTGAGTTGCTCAACAAAGAAAGTAAGAAAAAATGAGGCACTGCCTCCTTGGATATTGCAAATTTCCTCCACCAACTCAATGAAAAATACCCCACAAATTCCCTTATCATAATGGATAATGCACCCATCCATCATGGTGAAGACTTTGATCAAGTCATCAAGATCATAAAGGATTCAACCAAAAACACTGATATAAAATTTCTTCCAAAGTAATCCCCCATGCTCAACCCCATCCAATTAGTATTCAACATAATTAATATCCATGTGAAGCACCAGGACATCCAAAGTTGCAAGGATCTTGCCACAGCCATCTGTAGTGCTGTTGAAGAGAAAATATCACCCAATATTTCTCAATAATATTTATTACACTTTCAAAAGTTTCAAAAATCATGCAGTGACATAAAACCAATGACTTTGACAATTATTAAATATCCCATCAGTTATCTCTACTCTGTTTGAATTTTTTACTTACTTACTTACTCCTTAATACTTATTAAGTATTTTATTTTTCTTTTTTGTGAAATTTTATCTTCATTTGTTTATTTCTAAGATAATAATATTTTTTAATTCTTGTTTCAGTTTGAAAGTTTTAAAATTCATTCTTTCCAAATCTGCATTTTCAATTATTTTTACAAAATTTTGCAAGTGGATTTTGTGTCAAAAACATTTTGTCTGCCAAAATTAAAATGGGGATGAATTCCTTGAAAACCCAGGAAAAGTAAAAGAAAAAAGTGGACAGTTAATTCTGAATGACTGAATGCATTTTATTAAATTCAGTAAAAAATAAAAATAAAACTTGGGACAAAATAGAGATAAAATAGGACAAAAAAACCTTAGGAAAGAAATAAAAAAAGAGCAGACAAGATTTACAAAAATTCAGGACATTTTTTTTGAAATGCATAGTATAATTTTTGAATATTTCTCTTGAGGCTTTACCAAAAATTCTAAATGGGGTTCAGGTCTGGTTATTGAGCTGGAAATTAAAGTTTTTTTAGTCCTTTTTCAATTTTACACTGTTTTTGTATTTTTGCCTCATAAAACATGGAACCATCTTCCATTTCAATTGGGTATTGATTATGGATTCTTGAGAGACAAGGTCCCAAAGAAACTTCATAAAGTATCTCCATTGATTCCTTTGCATTGTATCTTTTTGATGGAAGGAAAAATTGGAGAGGTTCTTTAACTCATGAAAGCACTCCATATCCACCTTTTTGTTTGAATTCTCTGGAATTTGTGGTATGGGCAAGTTGGATTAAACCTCTCATAGGGGAGTCCCCAGAAATTCATGTGCTGAGTGCTCTTGCCAACTACAAAGGAAGATTTGTTTTTCCAGATTGCCCTCATCCATTCATTGATGGTCCAGTGGAGATGGGCACAATTAAATTTAAGGTTTCAATTCTTGTGTGTCTTATTCAGGAAGGTATTTCAATCAGAAAATTGGCATAAATATACAATTTTGGTGATTAATTTGGCCAATTTTTTGTATTTTTTTGTTTTTAGGCCTTCTCTTGCTTCTCAAGACACAGCTGAACTATAAAAAATTCAATTTGTTCAATTTTGATTTTCAAGCCAACTGTTTTATATATTTCTTGTTTTACTTTTCTATAAAGCTATAGATAGTGTATCAATTGATACCCAAATCATTGCTTATATTTTTTTTCCCAATCCCACATTTTTACATCCCTAAAATTCTTGCCTTAGCCTTTTTTTAAATTTTTTTCTTCTTTAATTTTCTTGGAATTGTTCTATTTGTAAATTTGGATTGAAAAAGATATCAGTTCAGACAACCATCAAAAACTCACAAACAAAAAAACATCAAAATAAAACTGGACTATAAGAGAATGAGAAAAAAAAACTGGACTATAAGAGAATGAGAGACTGAAATTATTGGATAGAGCACATCAAAAATGTTCATGAATCCAAAAGCCAAATCAGGTCAAAATTTTCTTTACAATTGCATTTTCAAAAATGGCACTCCAGGTTGGGATTTGTCAGCATATCCAGGACTTTTCAAACAGTGGGAAAAAATTTGAAATTCACCTTGATTGGTTTGATTTTTTCATTAAAAATATCCTCTAAAGCCTTTGCTATCTATCCCCTTTCATTTTATATTATTCATACTTCACTATATTATCCCTTTTTTCTTTTTTCTTCCTCTAATTGAAACAAAAAACTCAAATTTATGATTTCATTTTTTTTTGCCCTTTTTCATAAAATTAAATATTTATAAGGGCCCAGGCTAAATCCATGCCTTCAGAATTAATAAAAAAAATACCTTTTTTTTAAAAAAAAAACAAAGCCAAGGAATGAATATGACATTTCTTTTACTAAATTTAAACATTTTGGGATGCTTTTCCACCCCAGGAAGATGCATAAACCATGAAAAGTGGCGCCAATTTAAAAAATGGCTTGAATATAGAAATTGATTGGAATTCTGTGCTTTTCATAAAAGAAGTTCTGTTAGTAATGGAAAGTCTTCATTATAATAATAATTTATCAAAAAAAATTGAACCACAGGAATTAATGAATAATTTTTTTGAATAAGTAAGAACTCAGCTGATTTTTGGCTGTGTTCAAAATTTTAATTTACCACTTTGAAGCATTCAGACTCTTCCATGATGGATGATTGGCTCAAAATTTCCAACATTTTTTGATGATACTGAATTTTTTTTTCATTGAAAAAAAAGAAATTCATACAAAAAATGTGTTCAAGTTATTTAATACTGATTTCCAATCATATATCACTAAAATCTTCAATAATCTTCAAGCAAGTTTGGTTTATTGTTAGAATTATTTTAAAAATGAGCACATTTGATTAATTATTGGTTTTAGAATATTTTAAAAGAAAATTTGGGTTGGTTATTTTTTAGTTATTGGGATGGATTGCTTGATTAAGACCAAGTTACAACCCAGTTGTAACCAATTTTTAAAATTTCTACAGGGAGGAAAATGCTAGCATGTTCCTCCATTTTTACACTGGTGCTTATTTCTACCCTCACCATGTTGGGGATAAGCAGTCATCTTCTCCAGATCAATTACATTCAATTTCTGGGTATCAAACTTTCCAATGGGGGTGACCTTCTTCAAGATTAATTTATCCATCTCATTATCAAAAAAAAGTTTCATAAATTGATCAAAAACAGAGTCAATTCTCTTTGCTTTATACAATTCAGTGATTCCAAAGTTGTTTTATGCCAAAATGGAATGGGATTTTTTTAATCTCCTTACCAGTTCTTCAATTTACCTCTTATCTGTTTGGATTGAAAATAAATACTATTTTTTGTTTGTTCTTGAGCCTATGAGCCATTCTGAGATAACTGTGAACCTTGGAGGATGGAAGTGAAACACCACAACTTTGGTTTTATTTTCCAAGTAAAGCATTGTATTTTTCAGTGGCATTGATTCAGCTGAAAATTAAAGGAATATAATCTGTATTTAATTCAACAGAAAATTTAGAGGGTGATTTCAATCAACAATTTTCTTAAGCAAGATTATTTTTGATGTTTTTTGGGGACGTTTGCTCTGGTTTATTTTTTTTTAGGGCATAAGGATCTCTCAAATGAGTTTGGAGATGGGAAGAATTGTAATGAAAATATTCAGGATGACAGGGAATAGATGAGCCCTGATTCTTGGTCAAATTTGGGAGTACCTCTATATAATAGCTGGAAAACCCAATTTTTTCAAGAAAACTCTGACACCCATCTTGTGAAATAAGTGGGTTTATTTAAAAATTCAATTTGGTATTTGGGCACAACCTGCCATTAAAAAATGATAGTTTTTCTAACTGTTATACAGCCTAAAATCTTCACTTTTTTGTCTGCATCATTTTTTGTTTTATAGCACAAAAATCTCATTAATAAAATATCATGATTTTTTCTTCATTCATCTTCCATTAAATTTCTTCTTAATTTTGATGTTTTTTTTTTTCATAGTTTTGGTGGGGTGTGGTTCATTACTTCAAGAAAAGCATGAAAAGTATTTTTTTGAGAAAATAGGTATATTTTGTTAGTGATTGGAAGGCTGGATTGGAATTTTCCATTACTTCCTCTAATGATTGAAATTTTAAAGTTTTCAAAGCATCTACAGTTTGATGAATTCAATTGTTTTAAATCATTAAATTACACTAGATAAATGCAAGTATAACCTGGTTTGGAATTTGAGTACTTTATAGAAAAAAAATGAATTTTCTTGAATATTGCTCCTGTCAAAGATTTTTTAGTATGCTCAAAACTTATATGTTTGTTGGGCTTCTTACATCTGCTGATGAAAATTACTTCTGATGATTTGAATCAACCAAAATTTGTTTATAGTTCCTTTGATTTATTGAAAACTGCCCTTTGGGAAGTAATAAATCTTATTAGATTCATCTCTACTATTTGGATCAGTGCCCCAATAAGCCTATGCAACTAGCCTACAATAGTTCATTGACACTTTTAAGGTAGCCAAACCCTCCACAGCCAAAATTCCTCACACTCTCTATTCTCAATTTCCATCAAAGCCACAGCCACCCTTCATTTCCTGAATAGTCAACTGAAAGAATTCTTGAATTCCCTCTTTGTGTTGGATTGTATTGGTTGCATAAATCTTTTGGCAAATAAAGGGGATCAGAAGTAAGCATTTTGAGTGTCAAAGTGTTTCAGGTCTTCCCTTTGTAGAAGAACTTTCCAGTCCCAACTCTCAAAGAAAGGCTTGTTCTTTTTTCATTTTTGTGAGAATGAGCCTTAAAATCATTTAAAATGCTCAAAGCACCCATGGGAAATTGGAAATCTCAAAATTCTGAGCAGAGGATGATTGCATTCCGTTTAATCCATCATATATTTCAGTATTTCATTGAAGGCTGAGAAAATTGTTTCATTCTTTCATTTCTTTGAAAAAATCTATTTCAAATGGCTTGGGGCCCAGTTGAGAATCTGCGTCATAGAAAATTGAACGTTTTAGTTCTCTCCAGAGAACCATAGTTGACCGCGGAAGCTTGGCGAAAATTTTTATCTCAGAAACGTAGTTGAGTGTCCATCTGAGTCGTCAGGATTCAGGTAAACTGAGTTCAGAGTTACCTTTAGTAGTAATCCGAGACTGAATTACTTGTAACGGTCCTCATGATGTTTTGCTTGGGGACACCTGCTCCCACGTGCTCAAGCTTTCTTCTTGGTTGCCCCGTTACTGGTGTTTGGTCAAGAATCAGGACCTGTGTCCTTTCGGTACTTAATTATCTAATGGATAGCAGATAGTTGTGCAAATTTACCAGACCGTTTCGATCCACATCTGGAGACAACCTATCGGCCTGGGATTTTTCTTTCTAAATCGGACTAACAAGGCCTTCAATTTCTTCTACAAACCTCGCCAAGGAAAAGAGCTAGTCCGAAGATCGAAGCTGCTGGAAGGTATGTTTTGGTCAAGAGCAGTTGTCTGAAATGTGTAAGGGTCATTACTTAATGTACAAACAACTCAAAAAAAATATTTGATTTACTGAGCGTTTGGTGCCAAGTTTCATCAAACAATTATGTTTACAAAAGGGAGAGAAAAAGGAAAAGGTAAAACAACATAAAGACGATAAACGATGAACGGTTTGTGCGGAACTTCAAGATAGCTAAAAATGAAAACACTCAAGGCTGCCACAACCTGAAAGAAAGGAAATTGATCGGAATCAGGAAAGAGTTTCACAGGCCTTTAATTTTCATGAAGGAAAAAAGTGAATCCATTCCGACAAATCGTCGTCCGTTCTTTTGCAAATATCGATTTACAACACCACGGAGGATCGCTAGGGCTTGCTCGTTGGCCTCCAACGTCTGGGCTATTTTGTCTAAAGATCCATCATAGGAAACCAGGGATCAGCGAAACTGGTCCAAAACAAGTGTTGTGGAAATCCTTACCAGCTTGAGCAGTGCCTCTGAACTTAGCTTCGGCTTTCGAAGGATCAAAGAGACCGTGGAAGTACAGGAGTTGATTGTACAGCATTTTATCCGTGTACTGGTGATTGGCCAAAAAAAAGAAGTTCAGGTGAGATAATTCCAGCTTGCCGAGGAAGACGATCAAAGCAGTCTGAAAACTAAAAAGCGTGATGGACACATACTTCGTAACTCATCTGGCCTTTGCAACCCATACTTGAGTTTAAGCACTTGCGTCCATACACCGACATCATGCGCGTGCGATTTTTGCAAGCTGCATCGTCGCAAATCAACCAAGCCTCGTAAAACTTTCCAATGAATTGTCGGATTTGTAATTCCATCTGGACGACAAGGGATGGTACGCCCAACGGTTTCCGACATTCTAAATTTGGACAATTTAATCCACTTGGAGTGATCATACCAGCCTGGAAGTTCTCACATGGTCATTAGCAACATTCATACAAAGACAAACGAGACCAGGAACTTGTAAAGATACTGACTTGATCTGCTTGCGCACCGCGAAATTCGAACTGCTCGCTACAATGCCGGCACCTGACTGTGAACGGTGAGGCATCTGCGAATCTTTCTGATTCGGGGATTTGAGATTCCAAGGTATGAAATTCGGTTTGCGTATCTGGGACCGAAGCGGTAGTATTCTTGAAACGAGCAGGATCAAGACCTAGGCACTCTGCCAGCCTGGAACGATCGGTCCCTTCAATAGGTTCACACAGCCGCTCAATAGCAGGTAAGACTTGCAATGCTAGATAATAATCGTAGTCTGTAATTTAACTCGATCTTTGCGTTAGCAAAAGGGTAAAGCACAATCTATGGAAAATAAATAGAAGCATGAGAAAGGAAACAACTGACCAATTTTCCAAGGGGTGTCTACACGGCGTAGATCATCCGGGTGGCGGGCTTTGTCTGCTTGGGCTGATCGGCTGCTCGAGCTCCCATCTTCTCCCAGACAAAATATGTAAGGAATGACGTCGCCTGCCTTGGTTTTTACGTTACCTTTGAGATTCATCCTGAGCGCCACTTGGACGTGTGGCTGCGACTTGGCATCAGGATAATCTTGAGGATTTTTGCCAAGTTTCTTGTGAATGATAAAGTCTTCTAAATTTTTCCTTCCCTCTTTGACCTCTTTTCCTAATTCTGAGAGGTATTCATGAATTTTTTCAACAACCAGCTCCGTAGGTAATCCTGATAAAACTTGTTCTAATATAAACCTGGAGAAACAAATGTGGTATCCAGGTGAGCAAAGCCTTTAATCGAGATACAGGATCAGAGACACCAACTGAGAGGTATCCTTAGATAGTTTGCAAAACTCTCTTCGCTTCATGTCCAATCCTTTAATTTCAACGGTTCGGGCTTGACTAGATTCGTTGACCTTCAAAGCTGCATACTTTTTTTTCTGTAGCAACAACATCCGCTCAAATACGCCGTCAATATCGATTTCGAGGAGTTTGTATCGCTCATTCACGAGTTTTTTGAAATCGGAGCCGATTTTGTTGGCAGTTGTGAAATCAAGGGCATTAGTGTTGATCATCACTGAATCAGTGTCTCCGTAAATGACCTGTGATCGTATGATTTGTTTTACATCGGGAATTGATGCTATCAGGTTCAGTCGGACTCAACCACGGCAAGCATCCTGAAGTCAATGTGAACACCCACGTCCAGGTTTTGATTCTCAGCGAGTTCTCGAGTGTTGGTCAAGATTTCTCGCCCTTTGGATGTAGTCAGCGCCGCCAAGGGCCTCGCATAAAATCTTGATCCTTCGAATCCAAGACATCCGTACATGGAGTTGGCAGTCAACTTGAGAGCCAATTGTTTTATGTCATACTATCGTAAACGTAACTTCCAAACCGTCAGTTGCAACCTTAAAATCAAACAACAGTTCAGCACACCTGTGCTGCTTTTGAAGCCGATACGCCAGGCGCCTTCATAAGCTTCTTGACCTCGCGTCTGCGACCAACCAACCCAGCAATCAGCTTAGGGAGGACGCCCTGCTTGATATCTGGTGATGGTAGGTCGGGCATTCGATCGTCTTCATCGTCCTACAATACATAGTAGTTTGTCAAGCCTGCATGAGTTATTTGTAACGAGGCCCGATATTGCGTTTCCAACCCACGTTACATGAAGACCGATCGATTGTGGTAAAATCGATATTGTACTCCTGTATGATACTAGGGTACAGAGAGTTGAAGTCCATCACCAAGATGAATTTATCCCATAATCCTCGCTTTGGCTCGAATACAAGACCACCTTTGTACTTGTCTTTCTTAACTGCTTTGCCTTTTTCCTTACCGGGCTCCGTTGGCCCATCCCCCAAGCCTCCAGATTTGGCTAACGCCTTTCGATCATTAAAACTTAACTTATCTGGACAGATGAATTTGTGACGATGAAACTCGTGTAGTAGAATGAATTCATTCCTTTGAGCCCGACCTCCATACAGGGTCGAGTTCCAATTATTACCTGCCAGGTTGGTGAGTTGTTTGGTTAAACCCAAGTATTGCACTTTATGTATTAAAGCCATTTGGAAGTACGAATCGGCTTCACAGTGTTTGACAAAGTTGATGAGGCGATTGGGCTTGGCGCAAGTCGAGTCAAAAAAATCTACTGTCTCATCGGGATCCAGATCTTCACGAGATATCTGTAGGTAGTTCTGACAAAGCTCTGTCAAGGACCACGTGGTTGAAACGACCATGGACTTAAACCCATCGCTGCTGAGATCGCAGAGTAAGCGACCAGTTAGTAAATGGTTGTTAGATCCACTTGCGCGCAACGAAGGCAACTTGTCCCGTCTCAGTCGACCAATCCGGGACCAATGGGGAGTTTTTAGATCGCGCATACGATGCAAGATCACATCTAGAGCGACATTAGTCAAGTCGTACCCGATTATGATGTCCGGATCGTACGAATTGATGGTGCCCAATAAAACCGACAGCAACATGTGCTCTTCCTTTAGAGGAATGATGGGTGGCATTGATCGGCGACAAGCTTCATGGGTACCGGCAGGAAAGGAGGCCAGTGGTCTTAGAAAAGTCTTAACGACTGAAGACTGTTGATCAATAGGAATGGTATCGTCTAGATTAGCTGTATATGGTCGGCCGGAAAAATAAGATTGAATAAACTCTGGGAATTGATGGCGCTTCGCTGAGTAAGCAATCGATTTCAATAAAAAGAAACCACAAACCTTCCTGCCATATGCGTGCCGTCACGCAGACAATCTCTTTCTTATTATCTTTGTGGTTCATGACGTCCCGCACACTTAAGCTTAAGATGTCCAGAGGGGGGATTTCCTTGGCCATAGGGTCAGCATCGCTACATGGATTGATCATTTTCGGATTCTTGACTTTGACTTCAAGTTTACACCAGGAGACCTGTTGAAGCAAGCAAGGAATTTGTCATCAAGAGTACACACTCAGTTTTGAGCAAATCAGTGAGGCCTAACCGGTGTGGAGCCTTCGTAAGGAAATGCTTGTTGTATATCCAACCAACAAGGACCCATAATTTTGCGCTTCAAAAGAAATAATTCAAAGGCACTAGTCGTAGTTCCGAAGATCTTGCTGAAAGTCCTACCCGTTGTATTGCGCGGAATCGCTGGCTCTGTATTGGAAAGATTGGTATCAGAAACCATTGAATGCTAATCAAAGTTTGAACTGCACGCACTGGAATAACTATATACTACCTTGTGCCAGTCGGAATCGGATGGCACGCCTCTTTCCTCGAAGCAATACTTTCGCCGAACAACTTTTGCTTTGAATTCGGTGATGCTGTGGGATTGTAAAACTTCCTCAATTTCGTCGTAAACATCGTCTTCAGTTGGCCGGACTTCGATCCCGTCCTCTACATCATACAATCAACTCAGGCTACATGACAATATCAACTTGGCAAAGAAAAATCTGACCAACCATCAACAATTGTGGGCCTTGGTAAAACAAACAAATTGCGCTCCAAGCCCTCGACAATAACACAGCAAGCAACGTATTTGCTTGACAATTGATCAAAAACTTTTCCAAAAAGATACAAAGCTCCCTCCACCTCATGACAATCTAACCAAAAAAATTTGAGTTGGTTGCCTTGAGGGGTATCATCGGAAGAGGCTATTTTGAGATCAGCGTCAGTCTGAGAAACAAAGGCGTCTACTGGGGTGGGCTTGGGTAAGTGGCGATCGGCTTCGGCTTGGGCAAGCGCTTTCTTTGATATCCGCGGGGTCTTGAGAGGCTTTTTCTTGCGGGGAAGGTTAGCAAGAAAATCCGTCGTTTCGCCGACATCGGGTTTCTGAAAGGTTTCATTTCCATCAGGCGCATCACTGGATTCGGGTTTGTCTTCACTATCATCAATAAGTAATTTGAGATTGGCCTCAGTCGAAGAATCAACGTTGGACACGGTGGGAAGGTCTCGGAGCACTTTTTGCCAATCGAGCCCAACGGCTTTAGATTTCGCCAGGGTTTTGATATCGGTCTCGTTCGGTGTTACAACTGGAACGTCGGGCTTGTCACGGGTATCTTGGCCGGACTTTTCATCCCTAGAGGCATCTTGGCAGGAAATATTTGTGCCAATATCATGACTTATTTCATTGTTTTCGAGAGGCTTTTCGGGCTTGATATCATCCAACAGATCATCCATTTGAAAGTCTTCGACTTTAAGGTCGACCAAGTCGTGATGCAGAGAATTGATGCGAGGCTTCTTGGTTTGCCTTTCGACATCGGCAGCTCCTTCGCTGCTAAGAAATCCGCCAATGCCGGCACTAGAGCAGTCATCGTAAGTCTCGTTCCTCTCGTAATCTTCAATATCCCCCAATGATGGGGACGACGAGGGAATTTCATTTCTTTTTGGAGGGCTGCTGCTAAGTAAACCAGCAGAAATTTCGAAAGCAGTTTGAGTGCCTTTCCTTTTTCTGTGATCGGAAGGAGTCTCGGAGGAATGCACTCGGCTCGATGGTTGATGACGAGAAGCGGTAGCGGAAGGGCCACTGCCGGACGGGTTCAGGGATTGAGGACCCAGTCCATCCATCAAGTTCTTCATGAAATCTTCGGAGGCGACGGGATCTTTAACTTTACGATAAGCATTCAGACTAGCAGACTCTTTTGCCATGGCTTTGCCTTGAGCGTTGGGTCCAAGCCGCGTATTTCTGGCTAAAGTCGAAGAAGGACGAGTGCTTGATGAGGAATTCGAGGTCTGTCGGGCATTTGCTTTGCGAGAAGTTCCTGTGAAATAATGGAAGGAGAAGTGTCAAAAACCCAGAAATGGGAATGCCAGGGAGGTGGGACTCACTTTCAGTCTTAGATTTTCGAGGCCTGTCGGGGAGACTCTCTTCCCATTCTTCCGTTCCTTGGTCAACATATCCAGAGTCGTCATCGTTCTCTGCAATCATATCAAACATGAGTTGACAGAATAATCAGCTTGAATTGAAGAATAAGATGCTGACCGATGAAATCGTCCTCAGCCAATCGCCCTTGGACGATGGACTTATAGGTCTCCTCCGAAACCGTTTCATAAATATCATCCTGCGATACCTTGGTGCGGAAGGATATGAACATTAGTCAGGAGCTGAGGCACGAGAGTTCTAGCAATCACGATTTGAAAATACCAACTTTGTATTCGCGTTTCTGACCAGCACGACAAGCCTTGAGGGTCTCGAGATGACGCCTTCTTTCTTGAGCTGAAATAGGCGGCATGGGGTCGTCGTCAAGGCTTCGCAAGTAAGATTGACGAAGGGCTTGGAAAGTGTCTTGAGACGATGAGCAGTGGTCGTGTATTTCTTAGTTGGCTGGGTGGCGAAGCGGTATCTCGCCGCGCCAGAGAGAGGCCTCTGTGGACTAATCTGACGCGCAGCCTACCGCAAAAACACGGCCAAGACCAAAAAAGCCATTCCACGCGTCGACTCGCTGGCGATATTCCGGCGGGGCGCGTCACTCGGCAAAGCAACCCAGGCATGCAGAGCCGCAGAGGAGCAACAAGCAGATAGTCAAGTTGAGAGAAAACTCCCTCTCACTATATACTATCAGTTTAAAGAGTACTGTCCCCTGGTAAGAAGAGTTTTGCCTGGATTTCCAACATCTTTTTCATGATTTTATGGTGGACTTTTTTTTTGGTTTTTTTCCTAAGGTAATTTTTTGGACCCTGAAATTGTTTTTTTTCTGCCCTGAAGTCAAAATGGTTGTTAGAAATCAACGGTCAACTTCCATGGTTGATCTGTCCCAAATAAACAATTAGTCCGTCCACCTTTCAACCTGAGTGGGAAAGATTGGGATTAGCATGCAATGAAGTAGATGAGAAAGATGCATGAATGGACAATTTCAAAATAAGAGGCTTGAGCTTGTTGCTAGCAAAAAAAATCAATTATTGAATTCAGATATGTTTAAAAAAAAGAATATACAAAAACTACAAAAATACACAGGAGGGCACAAAAAATTGCACAAAAGAAAGACAAAAGAGAGGAATAATAGAATAAAACTTACATGGAATACTAACAGGAGGGAAATTGAAGTAAATATCAAATGAGCCAGGCTAAAATCACGCAAGCAAACTTGGTAGATTCATGCCAATTTTGGAATTGGTGTGATTTTAGCAATTTTTTTGCTAAAATGACACCAAAATGCATCATTGTTTTCATTATAGTATCTTTTTTGCTATAACCACACCAAATTGTGAAATTGGCATGATTTTAGCAATTTTTTTTGCTAAAATGACGCCAAAAGGTGTCATTGGTGTTGTTATGGTGATTTTTTTGCTATAATAACACCAATTGGCATGCTTCCCACCCCAGGAAGGCATGAAGCCTTTTAAAGGTTTAAATTAGTTCCTGGAGCAGAAGAACACACTGTTTGATGGAGTGTTGGGCCCCCAAAGGCCTTTAAACATTAATTGAGTCCCTGTGAGGCTAAATTAAGGCCTCCAGACCACCTGTGGGGTCTGTCTGGGGTAGAAACTTTGGGGGAATTCAAATATGGAAACCAATTGAGTAAATTTTGTATGTAAAAATTGTATAAATATCAATTTTTTCCAAGGAATTTGAATGTGACCTCTCATTTGGAAAAAAACATCTTCCACTGTATGGAAAATAAGAGAAATTATAAACCATAAATTTCCTTTCAAAATGTGAGATATAACCAGTGGAATGTAAAATACCTTGGTACAAAGCATAAAAAAATGCCACAAATACCTCCTTCATGCTGTCAATTCAAATATTTTGAAATATTCAAGCAAAAAAACCATGCAGTAAATAAATAATTATAAAAAAATATATAAAACAGACTTCTTTGAAGATGATTCAATATTTGTGATGGAATGTAAATAACTTTGTACCAAGCATAAAAAATAATAGAAAAAAGACTAAATATATCTTTATTTTACCAGTAGAATTCAAATATTTTGAAATTTGTCAACAAAATTTTAATTAAGTATTGAAATCAAAATATCAAGCCTAAAAAGATTATTGAAGAAAATCAAATTTTTATATTTATTTGATCATTCATGCACTTAATGGAGTTTCTTTTGTGGTTTTTAATTATATTTTGATTCCTCAAATTAAATATCTTCAGTTTTAATTTCTGTATGGTCTTTCAATTGCATCTGGGTGCCTTTTCAAGTTCAAATTGGCCTGCAGCCAGCAGTACTTGGATAGGCACCCATAGGGCTTGCAGGGGTAAAGCCTTGGTTCCCAAAAAAGCTCCTCTTGATTCCAATCAAAACGGGTTGTGCTTTGCCAACCAGCTTCTCTACTCCCACTCTTTGATCAATTGATTCCGTTTGCATCTGCACTTCAATCACTTGAAAATATAAGCTTTTTTTATTTTTCTGGTATTCATATTCATTTTAATTGGTCTTCTTGGTTGGGGGGGCATGGTTAGATGGCCAAGGAATCTACCAATTTTGAGGAAGCTACCAATGTTAATCCTGCAATCCTTGTACTTGAAGCAAATCAGGAATAAGCAAGAGGACTTGACAAACAACTTGAATAGTTTGATTTCCCCCAATATCAAGCTAAACAGGTTCACCAAGCCAAAAAAAATTCAAAGGAAAAAAATTATAAAAAACAATTGACTTACCCATCAAGAAAAAAAATCACATCCAATTATCAAGGGCCAATGTTAAATTTGCAACCTTGAAACCCCCGTTCACTACCTATAAGAGGTCACATGGCGCAATTTGCAGCCCAAGATGTGTTGCAAACGGCTATTTGTGGCCCATTTGAGTTGCAAACGTCCATTTGCAACTAAGGTGGGTTGTGAATGGCAGTTTGAAACCCGTTTTGGTTTTCAAACAGTGCCAAGCAACCCATTTAGGGTTGTGAATGGCAAAAAAAAGGAAGAATTTTTATATTTTTATTTTGAGTTGAGTTAATTAATTTATTTTTTATATATTTGATTTTGTTTTATTCTACTTATTTATATTTTGGGAATTATTTTTTTCACGCATCCAACCCTTTATTTCATGCATTTTGACATTGGCGGGTGGTTGCACCCCTTTGGTATTTTGCACAAAAATACTTTATTTCACACAACTTTCAAGAATTAATTTTTTTGAATTATGACTGCGCAGCCCCATAGCAGGGATTCTTAAAACCCTAAGAAAAATATTTGGTAATTTTGGAGTCATTAGAACCCCTTCAAAAATGCAATCAAAAAATGAAGAAATTCCATAAAAAAGATTTTTTTCATGGGTTTTTGGATCCTTATTTTGGCTATTTTGGTTGGTTTTTTTGGTTATTTCAGCTGCAAGAGATTTTTAACAAAATTCAAAGAGTCTTATAACATTTTTTTTTCATATTTCTTGGATGCATCCTTTCACCTTAAAAAATTCCTTCAAAAAATACAAAAAATCAAAAAAATAAAATATCTCTTTGGACATTTGAATCCTTTTATTGTCCTTTTTATTTAATTTTTTTTGGTTAATGAAATCTATAAAAAATTTAAAAAAAAATCCTAAGAGAACTAAATCATTTTTCCAGATTTTTTGGATGTATTATTTTACCTTAAAAAATTCCTTCAAAAAAGGAAAAAAATCAAAAAAATCAATTTTCTCATTTGATTTTTGGATCCTTACGTTTGCCATTTTGAATTATTTTTTTGGTGTTTCAAGATTTTATAATTGCAAAACAACTATTCAAGAGCTTTATAAATATTTTTTCAGGATTTTTGGATGTCATTTTTGACCTTTAAAAATTCCATCAAAAAACCATAAAATTAAAAAAATTCACTCTTCTTTGAGCCCTTCACATGCATATATTCAATATGACTGAATTTTTTTTCTGTGAGAACCACCCATCTTGGAGCGCCTCAATTTTCTCATAAACCACCCCCTTGACCTGTTCCACCCTCCCATCACCCCCCACCACACCATCCAACTACCATACCATACCACACCACACCACACTACCATACCACACCATACCACACCATACCACACCACACAAAACAACACCACACCACATAAAACCACATCACGCCACATCACACCACACCACACCTTTTCACACCACACCACCAATCAATCATCAAAACGACTTCACACTCCAGATACTTCCAAACAAGAAAATCTCTTTTCCCAATGGCTCAAGAAAACATCCACCCACTTTTCAGAACTGTTTCAACTGTTTCAACAGGCCCATCCTCCATTATCTCATCTGATCAACCTAGTGATTTAAATCCTCTTGCTCCTTATTCATCTAATAAAACTCTTGATTCCAATCCTCTGGACCCTCCTCTTGAGCTATCATATAATCAAAAGGAGGAGCTGGTTGAGTCTATCCAATCATGGGCAAAGTCCCATGGATATGCCATATCTACCAGAGTATCAAATTGCAAGAATCAGGCCTACACTTATTAATGTGATAAATCTGGGGAATATAAAACCAGCAAAGATACCTCCAATTAAAAAAAATCAAGAAAGAACAAGAGGAGAGGAAGGCCAAAGAAGAAATTCATAGCAAATTTGAAGGTCAGTCACCAATTTTTTGGACAAAAAAATATATCAATTTTCATAATTCAAGAATGTGCAAGGCCATCCAAGGGAAGGGGAAGGGAAAAAAGAAGGATGAATCAGAGGAAGACGTAATTTTATAACTATACTTATTTTTTCTGCAATGGGTTGTTTTGTTTGATGAGTCCTTCTCATTTTTTTAACATAGAGTTAATTGCTGACTGAAGAGGAATACTCAGAAGATGAAGAGGTGCCAGATTTTGATGAAGGGGAAGATTCAGCAGATGAAGATCTGCCAGATGTGGATTTGATTAAGATGGTGAGCTTTCATTTTCTTTCATTGCTGGATAATTTGTTAGATATTATTTTTCATTAATTTTTTCATCCAAACCTTTATCAGAGCTCTGGAACCATTGTGAATAAGCAAGTTGCTTCTGCTGAATACAATCCTGGGACAAGAATCAAGAGACTAAAGTTATCCAATGAAGATGGAAATAATCCTTACCATCCTCATGTGGGGAAGGTATTAGCAGCCCCAACAATCAGTGAGAAAGTGAGTAAATTTGGTATTTTCTCATTTTTTAATTTTGTCTGATTTCTTTTGGGTTTTTTCTCTAGGTTTCCTGCAAATCATGTTATTCTTATTCTGGAATATTTGACCAATTATCAATTGAAAAAGTGAGTATTATCTTTAGTCCATATTTTTTGTTATAAAAAAATTCATATTTTTGGTTTTAGTTCCAATAAAAAGATTCCATTTCCCCAAAGACAGCCATTTTACATATCTCCCATGTTCAAGATGTCATAAGGGATGGGAACTGTGACTTTAGAGCAGCAGCCATTTGCTTGGGGAGGATATCAGAAGACTGGATTGAACTCAGGAAAAAAATGGTGAAAAGGCTTGATTCAAAACCAATCTTCAAGGAAATAAGATTACTGGGTGATATCTGGGGTGAAAATTTCCAAGAAGAAAGAAGAAAATTGAACCACCTTTATGGCCCAGCTCCCATAAATATGTGGATGAAATTCCCATTCCATGGTTTCCTTCTGGCTGAAACATATAAGTTTCCAGTCATTCTGTTTTCTTCTTTAATTCCTTGCACTTATCTTCCTCTGAATTCCCCTCCCACTCCAAATTCCAAAACTTCTCCTATTTGCTTCATTCTTCTAGAGGAATCCAAACATGTAGTCTCATTCAAGTTCAAGTCTGATCATTGGCCAGCTCCCAGGTTAGATCCACTTTGGAAAAGCTTTGTGAAAAAGGATTCCAAATCTTGGAAAACCATTTTTCAGAGAAATTTTTCTTTTGGTAATGAGGTTTTGTTCCCTCCCCAAAAATCAAGTAGAAAAATAAAACCAATCATAGTCAGATAAATTTTAATATTTGTATCTATATTTGTTCTGTATTTTTATTTTTTGAATGGAGCTTGTAAGGTGTATGCAAGAATGCAGAGATCTTCAAAAATTATTAATGAATAGGTTTTTTTTGACATTAAAAATCCCAAAAGCTTGAATAACCCCAAAAAAACAATTATATAGGCCAACAAAAGGATTCAAAAATCCAGTGAGAAAAGTGAATTTTTCAAATGTTTTGGTTTCTTGATGGAATTTTTAAAGGTAAAAAATGACATCCAAAAATCCTGAAATTTTTTTTGAAAAGCTCTTGAATAGTTGTTTTGAAATTCTCAAAGCTTGAAAAACCAAAAAAATAAGTCAAAATGGCAAACATAAGGATCCAAAATTCAAATGAGAAAATTGAATTTTTTGAATTTTTTGCTTTTTTGAAGGAATTTTTTAAGGTAAAATAATACATCCAAAAAATCTGAAAAAAATTGAATGCTCTTTGAATGTTTTTTTAAAGTTTTAATAGCTTGAATTACCCAAAATATGAAATAAAAAGGAAAATAAAAGGATTCAAATGTCCAAAGATAAATTGATTTTTTTGATTTTTTGTGTTTTTTGAAGGTATTTTTTAAGGTGAAAGGATACATCCAAAAAATATCATAGAAATATTAGAAGACTCTTTGAATTTTGTTAAAAACTTATGGAAGCTTAAATAACCAAAAAAACCAACTAAAATAGCCAAAGTAAGGATCCAAAAACCCATGCAAAAATTTGTTTTCACGTAATTTTTTTCATTTTTTTGATTGCATTTTTGAAGGGGTTCTAATGGCTCCAAAATTACCAAAGATTTTGGTTAGGGGTTTAAGAACCCCTGCTACAGGGATGAACATTCAGAATTCAAAAAAAATGAATTCTTGAAATTTGCATGAAATAAAGTATTTTTGCGCAAAATACCAAAGGGGTGTGACCGCGCGCCAACGTCAAAATGCATGAAATAAAGGGTTGGATGTGTGAAAAAAAAGCCCTATATTTTTTATATTGATATTTTTAATCGAATTAATTAATTAATTATTCATTTATCTATTTATATATCTATCCATCTATTTATTTATTTCTTTATCTATCTATTTATTTATTTATAAATAGGGCGTATCAGAGTTAGCAAACCAGCCATTAGAAACCCGCCATTTTTTTGACCAAACCTGCCATTTTTAATGCCGGGTTTCTGAAATGCACATACCCCCTAACTGGTTTATTTCAACATGGCGGTTTTCATGAAAATGGTGGATTTCAAACATCAAAACTGCCATTAAACACGCCATTTATGAATCATCATCCATTCACCATCCATCACATCTAAAACACCCATCCACATCACCAAATCCATACCGGTCCCATCTCCATCACATTACACACATCTGATCTCCATTGCTTCACATCTCCATCAATTCACATCTCTATTGCTTCACATCTCCACCTTCACACAAATCCCATTGTCATCTCATCACCACACATCAAATAACCATCTTTCTCAAAATGTCCCATCAAACTTCTTGGCAGCAAGTTGAAAATGCAAAAAAAGCTGACTGAAATTTTGTTAGTATTTGACTGCCAGTCAGAATTCAATTCAGACTCAGATTTGGAATCAACTTGGTTGGCTTTGAATAATCTATTACAAAAGCAATACATGGTTCCAAGAAGACAAACTCTCCACAACCCTATGTATGAAAGGCCAAAGCTTCATCTCCTCCCCAACTCAAGCTTCCAGCAACTTTTCTGAACTCTATTGCCTTCAATAGGAGTCCTGAAAGGAAGATGGGCCAGCTTAAGGGAAATGCAAAGCCATCTTCAAAATCCCAAAGAAATGAAGTTCCTCATCAACTGGATTATCACTTGTGTCATCTTCACAATCTTTTGGCCAAAATCAAACATGAATGGGACAAAATATTTGAAGATGATATTCCAGATCCGCCTCAAGTCATCCCTGTCTCATCCTGTCCCTCATCTTCTTCTATGAGAGAACAGATTCTTCCTCTTACCCTTGCTTGCTTTGATGAGTAATGTTTGATTATGAATTAGGTAAAAAATCCCTTCACCAAATTTTTTTGGTTTTGGTTGTTCACCCAAAATTCATTGGCTGACTCACTTGTTTTTTTTTTCTCATTTGGTGGGGTGGACTTAGAAAAATTGTTTTGGTTGTTCACCCAAGATTCCTAGGCTGAGTTGGTATTTTTTTTTCTCATTTGGTGGGGTGGACTTGGACAAAACAGACTAAAAACTTCCAAACCCCCCACCTCACCCCACAAAACCACTGGAAAAACCACCCACCTCACCCCACCAAACCACTGGTCAGTACACTCCTTCCTCCTCCTCACCCACCACCTCCCCTCCTCCTTTGGTTGGCTCCCCTGGTAAGCTTCCCCCCCTCCTCCTCATCCTCCCCATCATCCAATGCTCATAGGTTGATTCATCCACCTCCATCCCCTTTCAGGCCCCCCCACCCCCTTGGTTGATTCCCCAGGTAAGCTCCCCCCTCCCTCCTCCTCATTCCACTTTTCCCTCCCTCTCACCCCCTCTCACTCCCTCCCACTCACTCACCAACACCTCCCCTCTCCCCCCTTCCTTGCCCCCCCCCCTTGCTCCTTGGCCTCCTTGCCCCCCACCCTTGCTTGCCAGCCTCCTTGCCCCCCCCTTGCTTGCTGGCCTCCTTGCCTCCCCCCTTGCTTGTTGGCCCCACTGCCAACTCAACCTCCTTGGCCCCACTGCCAACTCAACCTCCTTGGCCCTGCTGCCAACTCGCCCACTTTGGCCCCCCCCACCCTTGCTTGCTGGCCCCGCCGCCAACTCAGCTACCTGCCCCCCCTCCTTGCTTGGTCAGCGGCCCCACCGCCAACTTGGCTACACGCCCCCCCTCCTTGCTTGGTCTGCTGCCCCTGCCCTCCTTGCTTGCCGTCCCCTCTGCCAACTTGGCTACCTGCCCCCCCTCCTTGCTTGGTCCGCCACCCCTTCCCTCCTCGCTTGCCAGCCCCGCTGCCAACTTGGCTACCTGCCCCCCTTTCTTGGTCCCCTGCCCCTGCCCTCCTTGCTTGCCGTCCCCACCACCAACTTGGCAACACGCCCCCCCTCTGCCCCCCCCCTTGATCCCCCCCAAGCCACCCCCTCCCTTGCCTTGCCACCGGGCACCTGCCCCCCCTTGCCAACTCAGCCCAACCCAAGGCCCAAACCAAGGCCCAACCCAATTGGTTTTCCCCCAAGAATTTTTGATTGTTTTTGATTTTTTTTTTTTTTTTGGACGTAATAAGCCCGGCCTAATTAGTTCACGCCCATTCCCAGAATTTTTTTATTTATTTATTTATGGTTTTTTTTTGGTGATCACGTGACTGACATTTTTTTCTTTTGTTAATTTTTTTTTTGACCACTTTTCCTTCAATTCCATTGCTTCTTCCACCACACTCACAATTTTATACTCCAAATTGAATCCCTTTTTGATCCTCACCCCAAGTGTAGCATTTTCCTGGGAGGGAAGGAGATGGAAGGAGATGAGGTGACAAACATAAAGAGAGGTGGAAAGCAGAGGGCTTTGAAGCAAAAGAGGGATCAAATGAGGGCCTCCAAAATCTCTTTGGAACTTGCAGAGGGGGGAATCAATGAAAAGGTTGTATGGCCTGAACGGAAACTAAAACCTTTGGATCTGTATCCTGCAATTACTGCTGAAAACAAAAAGAACAATCAAAAACCATCACTGGCTGAGTTTGAACTTGCCAAGCAGACAATCAATTGATTCCATTTCTTCCATCATGGAAAAGTCATTGTTCTCAATAAGTCTGATCACAACAGTCTTGTTGCAATAATTGAATTTGTCCCATTGAATAAACTTTCTGATCAAGACAAGAAGGACATCAAATTTGTGACAAATTTCCTTCACCAGTCAAAATAATTTGTCAACAAGGTTGGTCCCTCAAGATCTTGGGGTGGAAACTTTTGGGCAATTGAATGGAAAAAATTGATGGACCCCTTTGAGTTATTTGGACGCTATGTGAAGAAATCATCTATTCAATCTTTCCCTCAAGTGTATGCTTTTCTCAATCTTAAGGCAGACAAAGTCTCTCAAATTTTAGGACAAATGTTTTGCAATTTGGACAGAATTCCCTTTGAATCAAACCGTGAAATAATGAAGGACAATGGCATCCCCTCCTTCTCATCACTTGAATTTGGTTCTTGGAATACTCCCTTTGACTGCTCTCTGGATGTTACCTTCAAATCTGACTCTTTTTAAAACTCACCTCACATTGACAAAGGTGACATCTCTGAGTATTCCTTTTAACTTTCAGTTCCAACCAAGAAATCTAATGGACAACTTATTGAAACTACAGATGAATATGGAGTATCAGACAGCCATTTTGTTTTTCATGACCTGGGGTTTGGAATTGATTTAAAGAAAAAAAGTGTAGTGAAAATGGTTTGTGCAGCCAATAAGTACAAGCACTTGACTTTTCCTGCTGTGGATACTGCCACTCATACAAGAATGGAAATTTAAATTCAAATAAACAAAACAACTAGAAACACTTGCAGGGACTTGGGGAGCGGGAAAATATACTCCAGGAAAAAAAATATAAATAAAAAGAAAAAAAAATTTTTATTGGTGGGGCTAAAAATAGTCTTAAGCATTGTTGTAATCAAAAATGATTTTTTTTTCTTTTTAAGTTTTTCATCAGAGCAAATATATTTAAAAGCCCAGAATTTGAAAAATCTGCTTTAATTCATCTACTGTTCTACTGCTACCAATGCATGCCATGGCTACCAATCAATTATCCTTTTTTTCTGTTGCCAGTTTTTCCCTCTCCATTTTCAGTTGCACTTGCTCTTGATCCTTCTCCTTTTCCTCTTTTTGAAATTATAGCTCAGCCTGTTTCGACTTCCACTCTGCATCCCATTTTTGCTGATGAGCCAAACTCTCAGCTTTCTGCTTTTGAAAATAAATAGCCAGTTGACAATCCCACTTCTTGTTTTCAAACTGAAGTTCTTCAGATTCAATTTGCAATTTCACTGTTTTTCAGAGGGGAATAGGAATGAGCTATATTTTGACAGCAAGGAGAATCCAATGGGCTTACTTGAATCTTGCTTCTCCATGATCTCCTCAAAGCCCAAAAAATTTGAAGTGTTACTCCTCTTTTGAATGCTGTTGGGGTTGATGTTGATTGAATTGGAGGCCTTTTGCTTTCCCTTTGCAGAGGGGGTTTGTGTGGGAACATAATTGCTCTCATTTGAAGGGGATGTTGGAGGCCCCATTGGCTTGAGTTTTTGGCTTTTAAGGAATGGATGAGCCTGTTTCTTTCAAATATAAATCAGTCAGGATTAACTGGACAGAAGAGAAAAGAAATTGGTTCCTTACTTGAGCAGATGTTGATGGCAATGGTGATACAGGAATGATATCATCCTCATTGGCCAAGTTCTCCAGTTCTTCCACCCCAGGAAGAGAGCAATTGAAAGAAGGAGGGGAGGGGTCCAAGGTTGGGTTAGACTCCTAAATCAAAACAGAAGTAGACGTGATTGGAGCTGATTGTGTTTGAATATCCTCCTCGGCATTGGATTGGGGCCTTTCATAGGTTTCTTTGGGATCACCATTGCTAGGCTGAGCATCCCCAGCCAAGTCCTCAGCGTCAACTAAATTGGATTGTTGGGCATCAAAAGCAGCTAGGGGGGTGATGTTGGCCTTATTTCCAAAGATTTCATCCATTTCAATATAAAAAGGACAAATGGAGTCCAACTTATCAAACACTGAGTTGATTCCCTTGGCTTTGTCAGATTCAGTGATACCAAAGCCGGTGGAGATTGACATGGAGTGGGACTTTTTGTACTTGGCCCAATAATTCTTGAATTGCTCACTAATCTGTTTGGATGACAGATTCAGCCTACCTTTTGTTTTGTTCTTGAGTTCACTGGCCATCAGGAGATAACCATTTACCTTAGAGGATGGAGGTTGGCCAATGCGTTTTTCATTGTCAGATCCAAAGCAAGCATCTTAGTTAGAGGGAATTTTGAGCCAGTTTACAAGGATGATGTGATCAGCTCTCTTGAGCTGACTTGAGCCTTTGGAAGCTGATGGGGGAGGATTGTTGGATGTTGAGTTCCTGGGTGATTTTTGCTTTGGTCCATTGGATTTTTTATTAGAATTGCGGGGGGAGGATTGCTGAGGGGCCATTTAAAAATAGTAAGAGGGGTGAAGGGATGAAGGGATGAAGGGATATGAGAGTTTTTAAGTGGTGAGAGTGATGATGTGATGAGAGGATGAGAGTGATGAACCAAAGAGAATATGAAAAGATGAGAGTGATGAAGTGACAAGAGGGATAAAGAAATGAGAGTTAGGATGTGATGAAAGCAATAAAGTGATGAGAGTGATGAAGAAATGAGGAAATTGATCCAATGAGAGTTAGATGGATGTGATGAAAGCAATAAAAGGATGAGAGCAATGAAGTGATAATGATAGTGATCCAATGAGAGTTATCTGGATGTGATGAAAGCAATAAACAGATGAGAGTGATTAACTGATCAGGATAGTGATCCAATGAGAGTTAGCTGGATGTGATGAAAGTGATAAAGTGATGAGAGTGATGAAGTGATGAGGATGGTGATGAAGAGATGAAGAGTGATGAATCAAATTTTTTTCCAATGAGGTTGGAGTTAGAAGGAGGTGGGAAGCCAGGGGTGGATGGCCTGGACAGGTGTTGGAAGGATTTAAATACTTGATTTGAAAAAAACCACTCATTTCCAGGTAACTCTGACAACTCTGATGTGAAATAAGTGGTTTTTTTGGATTTTACCTGGCTGGTTTGACATGGCAGATTTGGCTTGAAACCCGCCATTGAAAAATGGCAGGTTTGCTTAACTCTGATACACCCTAATGTATTTGTTTTATTTTATTTATATATCTATTTTTATTTATTTTTTTAATTTAATTTATTAATTTAATTTATTAATTGAATTTATTAATTTATTTTTTATTTGTTTTTTCATTTTTTATTTTTTTTTATCAAAATCAAACAAAGAAAAAATAGATAAAAAAATGAAAAAAAATGAATATATATATATATATATATATATAAAGGGCCCATATATAAAATAAAAAAGTTTGCAAACAACTGTTTGCGACTAAAATGGGTTGCAAACAGCCATTTGTGACTCAAATGGGTTGCAAACAGAATTTTGCAGCTGTTTGCGACCACAGGGTTGCAAATTTAACATTGCCCATCATCAAGCACAAGGTCTGGAAGCTAAAATGAATATATATATATATATATATATATATATATATATATATATATATATAAAGGGCCCATATATAAAATAAAAAAGTTTGCAAACAACTGTTTGCGACTAAAATGGGTTGAAAACAGCCATTTGTGACTCAAATGGGTTGCAAACAGAATTTTGCAGCTGTTTGAGACCACAGGGTTGCAAATTTAACATTGCCCATCATCAAGCACAAGGTCTGGAAGCTCATTTGATCAAATACTGTGGACAAGGGAATGTAAAAAATGGAATTGGTTTCAACCTTCAAAATATCTTTTTTTCAGGTTCAGACAATCCTCAAGGAAGACCCCCCTGAGATCAAGGCCAAGAAGCAAAAACCATAAAAGTTCAATGAAGAGATGGTTGCTGACTTGCTGATTTTCATCAATTTTCAGTCAGCCTCAACCCTCCAGGAGATGTCCAATTTCCTCAAGAACTGGTATGAGGCCATCTTCACCACCCAGGAAATCAGTAACCTCCTCTGAGATGTTGATATCACTTGGAAGCAGGTGAACAAAATCCCATCCTCTTGAAATTGGGCAGATTATCTTGAACAATGGGCCAATGATGACAATTTCAACAAAAACAACATTCATCAAATGGTGATTTTTGTTGATGAAGCTGGTTTTGATATGCATTCTGGTAGATCTAGTGGGTATTCCCCCTCAGGTGCAAATTTTCTTTTTTATTTATTTTCTTTAATTTTGAAATTACAGTTTTATTGATTTTTTATTTTTAATTTTAAGGAAACCCTGCTGTCCTCAGCTTGGTGCCAAAGATCAAGAAAGTGACACTAATTGGAGAAATTTCCAAGGATGGATTGAACTATCATGAAATAATAAATGCCAATGGCACCAAGGCTAAGGGCATAGGTAGTAAGGAATTTTATAATTTCATTTCATCCCGTGCATCCAGACTTCCCCAAGATTACATCATCATAACGGACAATTTTCCAATCCATTGTAGGGAGAAATTTGAATAATTGCAAGCAGGTTTCAAAAAATCAAAATTTATTTTGATTGAATTCCTCCTTGCCTACTTGCCTTTCCTCAATCCAATTGAATATTCCTACCATTCAACAGAAACTTTTTTCCATGGGAAGGAGAAAAAATTGAAAGCTACATTGGTTCAGAAAATCAAAGCTAGAATTGAAAAGGACATTACACCAGAAAAAATTTGCAATTTTTTTTTCATGTTAAAAAATATTTCAGAAACTGTCTTGAGACAAAATGTATCACAGGTCCTCTATTGTTTTAAATTTTTCCTCCTTTTTCATTTTTTTCTGTATAATCCTTTTCAAAAAAAAAATTGACAAAAAACATTCAGATGTTTCTTTTTATGTTCATATGTATGCATTTAAATAAGTAAAAAAAAAAATAAACAATAAATTTTACCAATCAATAAAATTGGTTTTTATCTTTATTTTTATTTTTTGAAATGAAAAAAATATTTTACATGTTAAATGAAAAAAAATTGATTGTCACCAAAACAAACTTGGCAAGGCACCAGACCAATTTGGTGTGGATCCAAGAAAGCTTTACTAGGTGCCAAACTGGCTTTGCTATGCACCACATGCACTTTAGATTATTTCCAAATAACTTTGGTTACCACCCAGACGGGCTTTACAAACCATATATTTTATTATTCTTGGTGAAAAATATCTACACTCCATCACAAATAATAGGGTGTATAAGAGTTAACCAAACCCACCATTTTTTAATTGTGGGTTTCAACCCAAATCAGCCGTTTCAAAACAGCCATTAAAAATCAAAAAACCCACTTATTTCACATCAGATATGTCAGAGTTACCTGAAAATAAATGGCTTTTTTCAAATAAATTATTTCAAGGCTTTCACCACCTCAGCCCATCATTCCATATCATCACCCCTGGCTTCAACCTCCAACCTCATGGGAAAAATTCTAACTCCAACCTCATCCAAAAAATATGATTAATTACTCTCATCACTTCATCAATCTCTTCTATTTTTGCTATCATCATTGCTTCATCACTCTCATTGCTTCATCACTCTCATTGCTTCATCACTCTCATTGCTTCATCACTCTCATTGCTTCATCACTCTCATCACTTCATCACTTTCATAAATTTATCACTTTAAAAACATCCTAACTCTCATTACTTTATCACTCTTATCACTTCCTCACTCTCATCTCTTCATTTCTATCCTCATTGCTTCATTGCTTGCATCAATTTATTTATTTCATCACATCCTAACTCTGATCAATTTATTTCTCTCATTGCTTCATCCCTTCATACCTCTTAATCTTTTCAAATGGCCCCTCAGCAAACCTCCCCCTGCAAGTCCACACCAAAAGCCAATGGATCAAAGCTAAAATCCCCAAGGAACTCTAAATCAAACAATCCTCCCCCATAAGCTTTCAAAGGCTCAAGTCAGCTCAAGGGATCTGATCACATAATCCTGTTAAACTGGCTGAAAATTCCTTCAAACTATGACACTTGCTTTTGATCCAACAACAAAACACAAGTTGGAAAACCTCCATCCTCTAAGGTTAATGGTTATCTCCTGATGGCCAATGAACTGAAGAATAAAAAAAAAATTAGGCTGGATCTTTCATCAAAACATATGGGGGAGCAATTCAAGGACTATAAAAAAAAGTAAAAAAAAAGCCCACTCAATTTCAATCTCCACTGGCTTGGGTATCACCAACTCCAATAAAGCCAAGGGAATCAACTTGATGGTTGATGATTTGGAATCCATTTGTCCTTTTTATATTCATATGGATGAAATATTTGGAAAGAAATTCAACATCACCCCTCTAGCTGATTTTGAAACCAAAAAATTGGATTCAGTAGATGCCAAGGACTTAGCTGTGAATGCTCAGCCTAGAAATGATGATCCAAACAAAACTATGAGTGGCCCCAATTGGATGTGGAGGAGGATATTTCCAGAAAACCAGCTCCAATCATGTCTAAATCAGCATTGATCAATGATCCAAACCGTTACTTGGACCCCTCACTTCCTTCTTTGGATTGCTTTCTTCTTGGGGTGGAAGAACTTAACAACTTGGCCAATGAGGAGCAAGCTATTCCACTATCTTCATTAAAATCAAAATCTGTTCAAGTCAGACTGCAAGTTCTTTTCTTTTATGTCTGGTTAATTGTGAATGATTTAGATTGTAAAGAAAAAGCAAAATCCATTTCTGAATGGCCAACATTCAAGCCAATGGGGCCTCCCACATCACCTTCAAATGAGAGTGATGATTTTACCACACAAACCTCCTCTGGAAAGTGAAAGCAAAAGGTCTCTAATTCCATCAGCATCAACCCCAATAGCCATCAAAAGCAGAGAAAAACTTCTGATTTTTCCAGCTTTGAAGATATCATGTAGAAGCAAGATTCAATCAAGTGAATTGATTCAATCTGCTCACTTTCAAAATCAAGATCATTCATATTCTTCTCAAAAAAATAGTTAAATCACAAATTGAATCTGAAAAATTCAATTTGAAAAGGAGAAGTGGGATTGTCAACTGGCTATTGATTTTCAAAAGTAGAAATCCAAGAGTTTGGCTCATCAACAGAAATTGGATGCTGAGTGGAAATTGAAACAGGCAGAGCAGGAGTTTCAAAAAGAGGAAAAGGAGAAGGATTGACAGGAGGAGAGACTGGAAAAGGAGAGGAAACAACTTTCCATGAAAAAAATAGGTTATCAGTATTCATGGCATGTATTTGTAGCAGTAGAACTGTGGAAGAAATGAAGGAAATTACTCAATTGGTTGGGTTGTAAAATGTTTAATTTGATAAAAAATTCAAAAATAAGAACATAAAAATTATTTTTTAATACAAAAATGTTTGAGCCTATTTTTAACCCCACCAATTTTAAAATGGTTTTTATTTTTATTTAAATTTTCTGGTCTAGATTATATTTTACTGCTTTTCATGTCTTTGAAAGTGTTCCAAGTAGTCTTGTTAATTTGCATAGACATGGCCATCCTAGTATGGGTGTTGGTCTCAACAGCATTAAAATTACAGTGCTTGTACTTGTTTGCTGCACAAAACATTTTGACAATAACTTTTTGTTTGAAGTCAATGCCAACAACACCTAAGTCAGAAAAAAAAATTGGCCATCAGATAACCAATATTTTTCCTTGTTGTTGATAATTTTTCCATTTGATTTTCTGGTTTGAACCACCAGTAAAAAGATATAGGAAGAGATGTTGCATTTTTCAATGTGTGGAGAATTGTAGAAGTAATTAGAAGTGAAGGTGATGTGGGGGGCACAGTCAAAAGTAGCAAGCTGGGATCCAAATCCCAATGAAGAGAAAGAGGGAATATTGTTGTCCAGCATTGTTTGACGGTTGGAATCATTTGCCAGTCTGGCTAATTTTTGGAAAATTTGGCCTAAAATTGTGAGACCTTGTCAGACCTAAGGTTCAAAAAAGAAAACTCTTGAGGATAATATTGAATAAAATATTTCTTTAAATATCTTCCAAATAGTTCAGAGGGGTGCATCAATTTCTGCCATCCAATTGCCCACATTTTACCACCCCAAGATCTTGAGGGACCAAAAGTGTTGAAAAAATTTTTGGATTGGTGAAGGAACATTGTGACTGATTTGATTTCCTTCTTCTCTTGCTCAGAGAGTTTATTCAAAGTTACATATTTGATTATTGCAATCAGAGAGTGGTGATTGGAATGGTCAAGAACAGCCAGTTTTCCAGAGGTGAAGAAATGGAAATTTTCAATCTTTTGTTTTGCTTGTCCAAGCTCTTAAAGGGAGGGTTTTTGAGTATTATTTTTATTTTTGGCGGAAATAGCAGGGTAAAAATCCAAAGGTTTCGATTTTCATCAAGACCAAACCACCTTTTTATAAACCCTTCTTCATTTACTTCCAAAGAGATTTCAGAATCTCTCATTTGAACCCCCTTTTTCCAAAGAGCCCTCTGCTTGCCACATCCCTTTGTGTTTTTAAAACCATCTCCTTCCATCTTGATACCTCCAAGGCACCTACTGGGCTTGGGGTGAGGATCAAGAAAAGATTGAAATTTTTGTGTAAAATTTTGAGTTTTGTGGGAGAAGAATTGGAAGTTCAGAACAAGGGAAGGTTTAGAAAGAACCAGAGGTCAAAGTTTGTGTGGCATTGCACAGAATCCAAAAAAAGAAAAAAAAACCACAAAAACAAAAAAAGGATCGTTAGTCTTGTTATAATAAAGGTAGAAGATAATCAAAAATAGAAAAAAAATACCAGTAAAAGCTGATAAAAAAATCAATATTCATTTAATGAAAATGAGGAGGAGAAGGAGGAGAGTAGGAGGGATTGATTGCAAATTGATTGAGCCATTGATTTCTAATCAATTACAAAATTATTGGGAGGGAGGGAGGGGAAGGGTGAGGAGGAGGAGGAGGAGGAGGAGGAGGAGGAGGAGGAGGAGGAGGAGGAGGAGGAGGAGGAGGAGGAGGGGTTTCAGATTCCTGATGTCAGGGACCTTGCTTTCCTTTAGCTACATAAATTGATATTGGTGTTGGAATAATAATAATTCCAAGAAAGCATGTAAAATTATCAAAAAGAAGGATATGGTAAGAGCAAGTGCAAGGTTTAAAGTAGTTTGCTTGGATGTTTTTCAATGTTTGTTTTAAAAGGGGCCAAAGCTTATAAAAATTGGGGATCTTTACAGAAACACAAACTCTCTTCAGGGGGTCACTTTGGACAGTATAAGACCCGGGGAGATGGGATCCTTAAGAAATACTTCAAAGGGGTAAATCCCAAGGGAATGACAGTGTGTCTGAGCTTTAGAAACACACATACTGGGAAGGGAGGAATAGACTCACTTTAAATTAGTTGGATCCCAAGGATTCTGCAGGAATTCACGGTTGAAAGGGTCTCAGTTCAAAGGTTGGGGTTTTTGCTGGTTTTCTTCAATGGAATTAATAATGGGTTTAGAATCAATATTTATACTATCAGGCTGAGGCCATATATCACTTGATTCTTTCTTATAAAAAATTGATCACTGATTGCAATGGGTTTGGATTGATACTAAAAATTTCTATGGTTTAAAATAGCCAAAAGGTACTGTATATATACCTTTTGAGGTGAAGGGGCTTCCTTGGCGCATGTAGAGAGGTTTTTGATTGAGGGCTAAGTCTAGCAGGCTTCCCCAGGATATTTTGGCGCACATTATTAGTGCTTTCACTCAGCTGTAGCTGTCTGTGTCATATTTATGTGTGAAATGATTGTCATAACCTGTTAAATGTTAATTTGTTATTTATACAGTTCTGACATATCTCCTATTTTTGTATTGTATTCTTTTGAGTGGAATGGTCAGAAGTGGGTATTTGTATATTCTACATGCTCTTTTGCTCATTTTGGTAATTTTAATAATTTTTAAGGGAACTTCTTGATATGTTTTGTGGTTCATAAATATTTGATAATGTTGTTTTTGTGACAACCTTTATTATTGTTTTCCCTATTTTTTCTATTCCCTAATTTTAATTTTATATGTTTTATTCAATTTTTGGAGGTTTTGAATACCCCTCAATCCTTCAGTCACATTGTTCCATATGGATGATGCATGCATGGGGGTTGTAGCATGTTCCTGAAGTACCTAGCTGTCAGGAGTTGTGCAGGCAGTTTTGAAGCCCACATGCTTGAAATCTGCAGGCAGGAATATGGAATCTGCGTCCAGAAGCATATTGAATGTGGGTTTCCTGACAGGTCACTGCATTTTGAGGGTCAGGCAGGTGCAACCCTTACTGTATGGATGCAGGGCTGCACACGGGAATTGTGACAGAATAAAAAACCAGCTGTAACCCCTAAAGAATACGCAAAACTCATATTATGAGTGCATTTTAGGTGTGAAAACTATAAATGAAAATACACATGAAATATTGAAATGGGCAAAAAAAATAGTTGAAGTGGTGTTGTATTTGGGCCATTTTCTTGTAAATTTATTTAAAAATATAAGGAGTTGGAATTCAAGGGTGGGGTAAGTGAGTGACCCTACCTTATTTTGGATGCAAAATGCAAATATTTCATAAAAATTTAAGATTTCCTACTCCTTCTTTACTTTATTATTTTTTTTATTCTAATTTTAAAGGTTGCTCTGTACAAGTAGCAAAATGACAGGGGGGAGCTTACCTAGGGGTTTGATCAAGGAGGTGGGGGGGACCTTTAGGTTGATTTATCAATGTATCAGGAACCAATGAGGGGCAGGAAGAGGAGGAGGATGAGGAGGAGGGGGGGGGGGCTTACCAGGGGTGCCAACCAAAGGAGGAGGGGAGGTGCTGGGTGAGGTGGAGGTGATGTGTGAGGTGGTGGTGGTGGGTGAGGAGGTTTGGTGAGGAGGAGGAGGGAGTTGACTAGTGTTTTGGTGGGGTGAGGTGGTTGATTTGGAAGTTTTGTTTCTGTTTTGTCTAAGTCCACCAAAAAGAAAAAAAAAAAAAAAAAAAAAAAAAAAAAAAAAAAAAAAAAAAAAAAAAAAAAAAATTGGTTGAACAACCAAAGCAAAAAAATACTTTTGTGAGATTTTTTACCTATTTAAAAAACAAATTCTACTAATTAAAGAAAGCAAATAGGAGTGGTAGAATCTGCTCTCTCATTGCAGAAGATGAGCAACAAGATGAGACAGGGATTACTTGAGGAGGATCAGCAATATCTTCTTCAAATATTTCCTCCCATTCATCTTTGATTTTGGCCCAAAGGTTGTGAAGGATTAAACAAGTGATAATCCAGATGATGAGGATATTCATGTCTTTTGTCAGCCACAAGGCAATTAGATCTGTCAAAATGTCTGCACAACTCATATTTCTTGCTGGTATAGTGGTTAAGTACTGGCCTCACCCTCCATTGTCTGAAATCAAGGTCACTGGTTCAACCCACCATAGAACCAAGAATGGAAATTGATCAAGAATTTCAGAATTATACAATAAAATTTGATAATATTTTATAATATTTTATAAGTATTTTTTTATGAGTATGTTTTTATGAGTATATTTTTATGAGTATTGATCATGGAATTAAAAACTTTATAATATATATTATCAAGATGGGGCTCCAATGTAACTTTAAATTAAGTTATCAGGGCTCAGATGCGTCCTAACTATTGATATATTACTTCCCAATAAGTTCCCTTCCTTTGGGGACAAGCTACAGTAATTAAATTAAGCTATACTTTACACTCTGTATAAACCAATCACATAATCTTAATATTATCCCCCTTGGGGATTTGATTATACTTTAATATACTTTCCTGAGCCTTGAGAGCGTCCACTCAGAGGGCCCTGAGCTTAGTTGTAGAGTATATAACTTTTGGGGTATGTAAATAGGACCCTTTACATTGAAAATCTCCCCCAATGAGTACTAGTACCCTATTTCTCATTTGGCAGGATGTGATGGGGCTCTGAGCCCTTGAGGAAAAAAACCAGGGAGAGACTAGAACTGCCCTGATTATTCCTTGAGTTCCCTGAGAGCTCCTGTTACCTTAAAAGAGGAAGGTCTTCACCTTATAGCCCCCTTGTCACCAGTTATATATTATTATTTATTTGTAAGAGAATCAAGCAAGAGTTAACAAGCCCATCAAACTTAGTCTCAAGAAGATATTGAATGGGGCTATTAACTTTAGTATTATATTCAACTAATGATCTTATTGGAAACTTCAATTTTGAGTGGAAGGTCCTAATTGGAGTAGTAACCCTTGTGTGTTACTATTATAAAGGGTGTGAGCTTATTTATAAGCAAAGCTCCTTTGAGATTCATTTATTTGGAGCCAGGCCCCTTGCCTTTTATAAAGGTTTAAGGTGTGGCTTTTTTACTCACAATAACATGCTATTGTTTGAGTTTGTGAGCTTTTAGCTATTGTTTGGGTTATTTGAGTCAAAAAATAACTTTAATATTGGTTTTTTCTTATTTTTGCAGGTTTAACCATGGTCAAGTTTAGCAGTAGAGGTTAAAACTCTGACAATTGGGGGCCTCATCAGCTTTTTGGAACCTTGAGTGTGTTTTTTATATTTAAAATACACATTTTTGTGCTATTTTTAGCCAGTTTCTGACTGAATTTTGTCTCTTTAGCAAATTATATCAAAAATAAAGAAGAGAGTGAATTTTTGAATTTTTTTTTGAATTTTTGCTGAAGCCTTCCAATCTCTAGGTTTGAGTATTCTAGTAAACTGAGTACGCATTTTTGACTAGTTTTCTAAATTCTATACACTGAATTTTGTTTTTGCATAGTTTATAAAAAAAATCTTTTTTAGCCCGCACAGTTGTTTCATCAACTTTCATCCGCTAGCCAAGGCCACAGACAAATTTGTTCAAGGGAGGATTGATACTGAAATTCTTGGGGAAGCACCAACATAGTTGTAGGGACCATAGCCATATTGTGAAAATATCACTGCCCACCGGTCTACAGGTTTGTTGACAAAAAACTTCCTTTGTTGTAGTGCAGAAACCAAGAAAGCGTTACTTGAGCGGTAGAGCCAGCTAGAATAGCGCAAAAGGACCAAGCATCTTGGACCAACCGCAAAAGTTTTGAATGGGCCAACCAAGTATTGCAAGGTAATTGCAAACAGTTTTTCTTGTAAATAGAGAGAAGTAGGTACTTGTCTGTCATCAGGTTAACTGCAACAAACTGAAGTTTTGCTGCCCCTGCGTGAGTGTTGAGACAGCTATCCATTGACTGTTTCCTTCTGGCAAAAAGAGGAAACGCGCGCAGTTTTTTATCCTAACAAAGTTCAGTTCCACAAAGCAAAACTGGGGACGTTAGTGCTAAAAGCTCAGTTCCAACAGAAAGAATAGGATCTCCTGTGATGGAGATAATTACCAACAGTGATTACTCCCCCCTTGGACCAACAATTGCGCCATTCATATTTGTAAGGGCAAGTGAAATTTAGATAGCGCCTTTGAAGATAATCCCTTGATGGAGTTATTTTGTTTTTTTTTCTTTGAAAAAAATCCACTATATGCTATGAAAACTAGGAGCAAGAGGGCTGAGCTTGTGCCCCCCGGCAAATTTGATCAGATTATACAATGCCCTACCTCCAGGCACAGCCAACCTGCTAACTTGCCACAGCAAAAAAAGGATCAACTACCTGGAGGCAATGGAAGCAAGCATTGTCAAGAACCAATTGAAATTCTTGACTAAGGACCTGGAGATGTACAGGGGCCTAGTCAATTTGCTGGGAAGGGACAGACTTATGAGGGAGACAGACATCTGGGATCCAACTCAGATCAAGAAACGTTTAATCCCCAAGCCAAGAACAAAAAATAATTTACCGGAGGGGGCAAACCCACAACCAGTAGCTTTGGGATCCCAGGAGCCTTTAAGGAACAGGGAACCATCCCCTCCCCTCAGTAAATGAGCAAGGACAAGGAAGAGGAGAGAAAACAGGCACTCCATTTATGGAGAGATGATGAGGATGGCCCAGTCTCTCCAAGGAGGCTTCCAATTCTTGGAAGAGGAGAGGGCCAAAAGAGCCAAGAGGGGGTAAAATTGTCCTTAGAATCCAAAATTTTTCTAGAAGAATTTCAAGATATTGTGTTCAATGAATCAATTCATATTAAAAAGGCAGTATTCCATACAAACAAGTAATTTATAGAAGGCTTTGCAGCCATAGATAAAAATTATTCCTGTATTTTTTCAGATAGTTTGACTTTGAAGTCAATTTTGGCCAGTTCTGTGAAAGATATAGAAGACTTGACCAATAAGAAAATAGAGCTGGACTTGAGTAAAGCACAGACAGGGGATTGGAGTAATTTGGATGAAAAGGTAACAAATATTTATAACTCCTTGAGAGAATCATCCAAAGACTCTATAAAAATGAACAAGGATTTCAGCTCATTGACCTCAATGGTTTTACAGCTGAGTCATTTAGTAGAAGTATTAGAACATAAGTTCAATAGAAACTTGAGTTATTTAAAAGAAGATATATTTACATGTAAAGTTATGTCAGAACAGAATCTAGAGATTTTAAGCACCAAAATTGACAAACTAAATGGACAATTAGTGCACAACCATGACAAGCTTGTTAGCAAGTTTTTAACCTTGTCCCAAAATAACAACAGTCATTTTATAGAACCCAGAGCCCCAGAAGTGAGAAGAAAAATCAAGACTTTTGCAGAAGAAAATGATCTGGTACAGGATTCTGGTAGAGGAGGTGTTTAAGCAGATATTACAGCAATTACCAAAGATAAGTGAATTTCCTGATTTCTCTGGGGAGGTTGAGTATGATCATACTGAGTTTATTTCATGGAGTGACACCCTGAAAGAGGATACTGGACTTCCTGATACCTTGATTACTATTAGATTAAGTATTCTATTTAAGGGCATAGCATCAGATTGGTATAGGGAAAGAAGGATTGCAGTAGGTGTACAAGACTGGGACTTTTGGAAAAGAAAAATAAACTAAAAATTTGGTACATCAAATTGGAAAATAAAATGCTTAAGTTCCTTCAACAATGAAAAGTTCTTAACAGGTGTCACACCACCAGCAACTTGGGTAACCAGGAAAAAAATAAGACTTAGAGCATGTGACCCATAATTATATCAAGATAGTATTAATTTCAAGTTAATATCCCTGATGGATGGCAAAGTATCATTTGCAGTAAAGACAAGTATGAAAACTAAAGATGATTGCTCAAACCTGATTAATATAATTGAAGATATAGTGGAGGACACATCTCTAGGTAGAAGGAAGTCATACACTCCTAGAGATATATCCATGGAAAAGTCCAGTAAAGTTAAAGTTCCATTGAAACAGAGCTCACAGAACACTGAAATTTCTTGTTATACTTGTGGTAAGATAGGACATACCCCCAGAAATTGTCCTCAGAAAGCTAGTAAATTCAACAACATAGAAGCAGGGACAGGTGAAAAAGGGGAAGCTACCTATGAGTCTTACAATGACCATAGTGAAGAAGAAGATGAAAACCTGGTTATAAGTTGCATCAATTCTGTTGATGCATCAAATGACTTAGTATAGATGTCATTCTGTGGTAAATCTTATAAAGTTCTTCTAGATTCTAGTGCTTGTAAGTCTGTAGTAGGCAAAAGGTACTTAAAAAAGTTGTGTCCACAGTGGGAGAAGCACTTAATAGATTAACCCAAGATGAACCTGAAAAGCTGTTCTGGTACTCTGGTTCCCTTAGGAATGGTCAAGGTTAGAGTATTCCTGGGGGGTTTGGCTTTGGTAATCAAGTTTGTAGTAATTTCTAATAATTAGATTGGATATTTCATAATTGGAAGTGACTACATGAAGAGATACCATTTCAGTTTGTTTCATGAGAAAAATTCTTCATACTTTACTATTGGAAACAGTGCAAAAGTTTCATTTCAATGAGTTTGATGACAATTTAGTAAATAATGTTTCAAAAGGGAGTTTTGAAAATTATCTCATCAGAGATTCAAAGATCAGTACTTCCTTGAAAAGGGTGGAAACAAATGATCTGCTTCCCTTCTTTTTAAGCACCAAAAGGCTTTTGCAAGAGTGAATCAGCATTTTGGTTCAATCATAGGAAATGGGGTTAAGATCAATTTGACCATAGATAGACCATATCCCCCAGCTTTGAGAAAACATCCTTTACCTGCTAGCCCTAGGAGCAAAGAAGAACTGAAAGAACACATATCAACATTTCTGAAATTGAATGTAATCAGGAAGGTAGGTGCCAAGGAAGATGTGGATATCACCACACCTGTTATTATAGCCTGGAAAAATGGCAAATCAAGGATGGTTGGAGACTTCAGGGAATTAAATTACTACACAAACCCTGATAGATATCCCATGCCAAGGATTGTTGAGTCTTTGAGGAAATTGCACCAAGCTAAGTAAATTTCTTGTATGGATGTTCTGAAAGGTTTTCATCAGAATGTGGTGGACCCAGAAAGCAGGAATTTCCTGAGGATAGTATACCACCTGGGAGTTTTTGAGTACCAAAGAATTCCTTTTGGTATCAAAAATGCTCCATCCCACTTTCCAAGGATGATGGACTTGGAGTTTCATGAAGAATTGAAGCAGAAATGGTTGATAATCTATAAAGATGATATAATAATATTTTCTGAAACAAGGGATGAACATCAAGTAAGGATGTCTATAATACTTGAAAAGGTAATGAAAATGAATATTAAAATATCTTTTACTAAATGCTTGTTTGAATTTAATGAATTTAAAGCTCTGGGTCATATTGTGAGTGGGTTTTCACTTGGCATAAATCAAGCCAGAGTAGCTGCTGTATTACTGAAACCTATACCTAGTCATATTAAAGAAATGCAAAGTTTTTTAGGGTTTGTGGGTTATTATAGACTAAAAATTACAGATTTTGGGATGATAGCTTCTAGTCTTTATAAGATATGAAGTCCAAATGTTTTGTTTGAAATGAATAAAGAAAGGTCACAGGCCTACAAATTACTTAAGACAAACCTGAGAAGTGCACCTTTACTATTTAATCCAGACCCTACAAAACCATTCAAGCTGTATGTAGATGCATGTATGGAAGGCCTTGGAGCTGCATTGCACCAAGTACAGATAGTAAATGATAAGCAAGTTGAAGGACCAATTTGTTTTATATCCAGACAACTTAAGGATAGTGAAGAGAGATATGGTTCTTCACAATTGGAGTGTCTGTGTCTAGTATGGGCCTTAGAGAAATTTTATTATTACTTAGATGGATGTAAATTTGAAGTTATTACTGACTGTACAGCTCTTGAGTCCTTGCTGAAACTGAAGAAACCCAACAGGCACATGTTGAGGTGACAAATTGCCATCCAAGAATGGAGAGTTTCTATGACAATAGTTCACAGAGAAGGATTGATACATAAGAATGCAGATGGTTTATCACAATGGGCACTACCTAATGACATAAACAACCCTGCTTAGGACCCTGAGTACACTGTGGATACATTGCCTATCATGGCCATATCAATGAGTAGTTTGGCACAGAGCTTCTGGGACTCTGTGGTTGACTCTTATTCAGATAACAGAAATACTTCATTACTAGTAGAAATTCTACAATCAAAGATTAATAGACAAGACTTGGTTGGAGGGCTAGATGAAGAATGGAAGAAAGAACTACTTGATGGTAGATTAGTAATTCTAGAAGGTCTGTTATATGATAATTCATCCCACTGCTGTTCTGTAGTATTGAAAAAAGATGAACATATATAGTTATTGATTACTGAATGCCATGAAAACATCTGTCAAGGAAATCTATCTAAAGAAAGAACAACAGATAAAATTAAGAAGATAGCTTGGTGGCCAGGTTGGAGAAAAAGTGTCTCAGACTACTTTGATTCTTGTGAGAGATGCCAAAAGGCTAACAGATCCACAGGAAAGAGATACAGTCTACTAAAGTCCATAGAAGAACCAAAGGAAAGGTGGTCCACTATCAGCATGGACTTTTTAACCAGACTACCACCAGGAGGGAAAGATAATCATAATTGTGTACTAGTAATAATTGATAGGTTCTCTAAGAGAGAAAGGTTTCTACCATGCTACAAGGATAGTTCAGAAATGGAAATAGATCTATTATTCTGGAACAGCATTGTTAGTGATGTAGTTTTCCCACAGAACATATCTAGTGAAAGATAACCTAATTTACTTCTGAATTCTGGAGGGGTTTTTTTGACCTGGTAGGAACCAAATTATTTTTCTCAACAGCTTACAACCCACAGACCAATTTTCTAGCTTGGAGAATGATAAAAAACTTGGAAGACATGATAAGGAGGTATTGTGCATATGGAATTGATTTCATAGACAATGATGGCTATACACATGATTGGGTATCACTGTTGCCAGCTTTGGAATTTGCCTATAACTCAAGCAAGTATTCTACCACCAAAATGTTACATTTTGAACTGGAAAAAGGTTGGATTCTGCATATTCCCAAGGATATGATTCTTAGCAAGAGTAATATACTACACCCCTCTGTTGATTGTTTTAGAGAAATGATGATTAAGGCTGAGAAATTTGCAAGAAGATGTCTCAAAGAGGCAGTAGGATAAAACAAGAGTAGATGGGATAAAACTCACAGAGACCATGAAATCAAGATTCAAGACATGGTATTGATTTAAAAAGTGAATTTTTCTAACATAGCAGGACATAGAAAGCTTAAAGACTCATCTGTTGGACCATTTTTAGTAAAGGATTTACATGTGAAAAATGCAGTGGAAGTCATTCTGAGAAAAGAATTTGACAGGAAAAATCCAACATTCCCAATAAGTCTGGTGAAGAAGTTCATAGAATCTATGGAAAACTTTCCCATGAGAAAGGCCCCCATAGTTGTAGTCCCACCTCTGGAAAATGTTGAGGATTATCTGCCCCAAAAGGTATTGAACCATAAAATAATTAGGAGGGATGGTAAGGATGTAAGACTCTATTTAGTGAGGTTTAAGAACAAATTAGCTGATAGTGATTTATGGCTAGAAGCTAAAGACATTAAAAACTCTGATATAGTATTGAGAAGATATAGAGCCTCCAAGAGGGTTAAAAATTCCTCTGAAGAGTAATTTTTCTTTTGGTGGTAGGGAGTGTCAGCCACAAGAAAATTAGATTTGTCCAAATTTCCACACAATGCATATGTCTTGCTGGTATAGCAGTTAAGTAATTGCCTCAACCTCCATTTTCTGACATCAAGGTCACTGGTTCAACCCAAAATAGAACCAAGAATGAAAATTGATCAAGAAGTTCAGAATTATATAATAAATTTTGATAATATTTTATAAGTATGTTTTTATGAGTATGTTTTTATGAGTATGTTTTTATGAGTATGTTTTTATGAGTATGTTTTTATGATTATTGATTATGGAATTAAAAATTTGATAATATATAATATCAAGATGGGGATTCAATTTAAATTTAAATTAAGTTATGAGGACTCTGATTCTTTCCAACTATTGATATATAACTTCCCAATAAGTTCCCTTCCTTTGGGGACAAGCTACAGTAATTAATTTAAGCTATACTCTCCAATCTGTATAAACCAATCACATAATCTTAATATTATCCCCCTTGGGGACGTGATTATACTTTAATATACTTTCCTGAGCCTTGAGAGCGTCCACTCAGAGGGCCCTGAGCTTAGTTTTAGAGTATATTACTTTTGAGGAATGTAAATAGGACCCTTTACATTGAAAATCCCCCCCAATGAGTACTAGTCCCCTATTTCTCATTTGGTGGGATGTGATGGGGTTCTGAGCCCTTAAGGACAAAACCAGGGAGTGACTAGCACTTTCCTGATTATTCCTTGAGTTCCCTGAGAGCTCCTGTTACCTTAAAAGAGGAAGGCCTTCACCCTATAGCCCCCTTGTCACCAGTTATATATTATTATTTATTTGTAAGAGAATCAAGCAAGAGTTAACAAGCCCATCAAAATTAGTCTCAAGAAGAGATTGACTGGGACTGTCAACTTTAGTATTATATTCAAATAATAATATTATTGGAAACTCCAATTTTGAGTGGAAGGTCCTAGTTGGAGTAGTAAACCTTGTGTTTTACTAATATAAAGGGTGTGAGCTTATTTATAAGCAAAGCTCCTTTGAGCTTCATTTATTTGGAGCCAGGCCCCTTGCCTTTTATAAAGTTTTAAGGTGTGGCTTTTTCATGAAAATACCTTGTTATTGTTCAAGTTTATGAGCTTTTAGCTATTGATTGGGTTATTTGAGTCAAAAACTGACTTTAATATTGGTTTTGTCTTATTTTTGCAGGTTTAACCATGGCTAACTTTAGCAGTAGAGGTTAAAACCCTGACAACTTTGGAATTTAGAAGCTGGTTTTGAATTTTCCTTAAGCTGACCCATCTTCCTTTGAGGAATCCTATGGCATGCTCAATCCAAACTCAGGGTTGGGCAAGATAATGGTTGAAATGAGTTTTGGCTTCATTGTTGGATGAAACCATGTGGTATGCTGGAACCACATATTTGCTGCTAGCATAAGCTGAATCAGCCAGAAGGTATTGATCTTTCCCAAAATAGTTCTCTGGTTTTTGGGCAATCAGCATCAAATTGAAAACATATGAATCATGACAAGAACCTGAAAGGCCAGCATGGAGTGATATGAACTTTTTGTTGTTATCAAAAACAAGTTGTAGTGCCAAAGTGTATCTATACAGACAGATAAAACATATTTGGTCAGTGTTTTATCCAAGATTTCATCAAAGGCTTTGGAAACAAAATGAATCTATTTCCTTTTTTCCCAATCAAAATGGTGGTTCCCATTTAGCTTGCGTTTTTGACTCAAGGGGATAGTGGTTCCATCAAAAAAACAAATGGAACCAGGAAAGCCTTCAGTCTCCATTACTTGAGATATCTCCTTGCATTCTTTTGTGGTTGGCCAAAAAAGGACTGAGCAAAAAGATAGGAAAGAAATCATGACTCTCTTAGTGTATGATTAAATTGTTCCATAACCAACTGAGAATAGATTTTCAAATCAATGAATTGCTTATCCATTTCCCTTTGATCCCAATCCACAAAGGAAATGGCAAGTTGGATAGCTGGATCACATTGAGGATTCCAAGAATTGTTCTTAAAGATGTGGTGGTCTTTAATCATCTCCAAGTTTTTTGTGAATGAAGGCAATAAATCTTGGAACAGTTGCTGGAAACTTAAGTCAGGGAGGAGATGAAGCTTTTTCCTTTCAAAAATAGGGTTGTGGAGAGTCTGTCCTTTTTGAACCATGTATTGCTTTTCTAATAGAGAATTTAAAGCTAACCAAATTGATTCCAAATCAGAGTCTGAATCAGAGTCAAATAATAAAAAAGGTTCAGTGAGCTTTTTTGTGTTTTCAACTTGTTGCTGGGAACTTTGATTGAAAATTTTGAGAGAGATGGTGATGTGATGTGTGTTGATGAGATGATGATGAGATTTCTGTGATGTGATAGAGATTTTATTGGTATAGACTTGCTTAGGTGGAGGTGTGGATGGGTCTTTTGCATGCAATGGGATGTGTGTGATGTGATGGAGATGCATAGCAATGGAGATGTGAAGCAATGGAGATGAGATGTGTGTGATGCAATGGAGATGGGATTGGTATGGATTTGCTGAGGTGGAGGTGTGGATGGGTTTTTTGCATTAAATCAATTTTGGATGGATGATAATGGCGGTTTTGATGTTTGAAATCAGCAATTTCCATGAAACACACCATTTTCAAATACATCTGTTAGGGGTATGTGTATTTAAGAAACCTGCCATTAAAAATGGCAGGTTTGGTCAAAAAGAATGGTGGGTTTGCTAACTCTGATGCACCCAATGTGTTTGTTTTCCAATTTTTTAATTGCAGTTTTGAAGGCCTTTAAATTGGCCAAAAAATCTGCAATTTATTCTAGAGAGCTTTTAGATTCCCATCTATGAACTGATATTTTTTTTGGCCAATCAGCCAAACTGCATGGATTGAAGGAAAACCATGCAGATTTGGAACCTTGAGGGGGGTTGTGGTGATGTCCAAACCACACAAAAATAAGGGTTGGGGGTGTTCAAAAAATATATAATTATTTATGCATGGGGTTTTATTTTTTCTTGAATACTTCAAAATATTTGAATTAACAGCATGGAGTAGGTATATTAAGAATTTTTTTGGGTTTTCTTTCATGTTTTATATCAAGTAATTCAGATTCCAATGGATATATCTCACTTTTTGAAATGAATTTTTTTTTTCATTTTCCTTATTTTTGTTACATTAAATGAAGTTTTTTTTTTCAAATTTGAGGTCACATTTGAATTCCTTGCAAAAATTATATCCACAGCATTTTTACATATAAAATTTACTCAATTGGTGTCCATATTTAAATTCTCCCAATGGTTCTACTCAAGACAGACCCTGCAGGCAGTCTGGAGGCCTTAATTAATGTTTAAAGGCCTTTTGGGGCCCAAAACACCATAAAATGGTATGCTCTTTGAATCCAGGAACTAATTTAAACCTTGTAAAGGCTTCATACCTTCCTGCGTTGGGAACACATGCCAATTGGTTTGATTATAGAAAATAAATTACTATATAATTTCCAATGATGATTTTTGGTTTCATTTTAGCCAAATACTTGCTAAAATCACATCAATTTAAAAAATTGGCATGATTTAAAAATTTTGTTGGTGTTATTTTAGCCTGTTCCACATCAATAAATGTTGGAAGATGACATGACAAAAAATGAAAGAAAAGGAAATAAATGGGGGGAATGGAAAATGTATGGAGAAATAAAAGGGGGGGTAATAAAAAAGAAATTGGAATAAAAGAACTGTGAGAAATCAAAATAAATGAAAAAAATGAAAGGATGCAGAATTACCATTTAATTTTTTTTGGATAGTTGAAAGGATTGGAAAAGTTTGATTTGGAAGAAACATTGTTGACAGGTTTCTTTTTACAGTTGTCTGTATTGTCCTTCCCACCACAATACATACATAACCCATCCTTCTCTCTTCTTGCCTTCTATTCAGCCTCGAGATTGCAATCAGGACCTAGGTCTAAGTTTGGTTTGGTGGAGGAAGCTTGCTCCTTTTCAAATTTTTCTTTCTTCTTGTTCTTACCTTTGCCCTTGTCAGACTGAGTTGAGTTTTCTTGAGGTTTGGAGTTGCCTTGTTGCTTTGAGTGGTTGGAATGGGAGGAATTCTCCTTTGCTTTTTTGTGGTTCCAGGTTTCATAGTCTAAGAAAACATCAATAAGGTCTTGAAGATTATGCACAGAACCATCATAACTGGGAGAAGCAAAAAGAAAAAATAAAAAAGGAAAGAAGAAAAACAAAAAAATTCAAGAGAAAGATCAAAGAAGAAAGAAGAATGTAGAAATGAAAAATGAAAAATAGTAAATAATAAATAATAAATAGTAAATAACAAATAACAAATAGTAAATAGTAAATAGTAAATAGTAAATAATGAATAATGAATAATGAATAATGAATAATGAATCATGAATCATGAATAATGAATAATGAATCATGAATCATTGTCAAAACTGCCCCTGGTGTGCAAAGGGCTGAAGGAACAGGCACTGCTTCTCACAGAACTCAGGATAGAGATAAGAGATTGATTTCAATGGAGGAGAGAGGTAGATTAATGACAATGAGAAGGAGGAGAATCCAGGAGTAAGGCTCTGAAGGAGTTTGATGGATGAATCCAATAAGAGTACCACCAAAGGGGTAGGTGATATGAGTAAGGTACGCTGGTTGGCTTTCTTGTGCTGAGATGAGACCTATTGGAAGGGTGACTAACCAATAAGAAGTAGTATACTAATTCCTTGAGGGGAATCAGTCCAGGAGGGAAGGAGAGGACAGTATATGTGAGAGGTGAGAGGAGGGCTTGAGAAGGGATGACTGGTGCTGGGCTGTGATTCCCCATTTCATTAAATGTTGCCTGATTGGGCTGGAGGCTGTGGCTTTACAGATTGGGAAATGGGCCTGTCCAGAAAGGGCATGTACTGAACTGGAGTATGGGCTGTCCAGCCAGGAGTATTTACTATGGGTTTGCAGTATGTAATTCTCATACCAGATAGAGTTGAAGGAGAGATGAGGATGAACCAAGCCATAGAGAGGTGGATGGTATGCCTGGGAGATTTACCTAAGGACTGCAAGGTATGCAGAAGGATACTTCAGAAGGTGCAGCTTGTGGATCCAGGGGTTGAAGCTAGATTGTAATGAGGAATGATATTTCCTGAGGGTTGAGTATGGCTGAGGAGACTGAGTCAAGTTTTGGTTATTAAAATCATGAATAAAAAATAATTGCAGTGATAAATCAACAACCAAGGGTTTTGAATCGGTGCGAAACACCCTTCACCAGACATTTGAGTTGTTAATGGAGGTTCAAAAAAACAGTTGTGAAAAAAACCATTCAAAACACGCAAACACCTGGAGGGTTGCTTACTAATTGTTTGAAAACCATTTGGGTTTCAAAAAAGGGTTTGTTGTGAAAAAGAATTACGCAACCCCCCAGGGGTGGCCTGTGTTGTTCACAACTCATTTGGGGAAAAAAATCCCCAAACGGGACATTTTAAAGGGCAATAAGGGTTACCTAGGAACTCTTGGACCACATTTAAGTGCTTTCAACCCAAATTTAGGGATTTTTCATACATTTTGGGACTATTGGACCACAAAAAGGAACTTGGAAATCCAAAATTTGGCCTATTGGAAAAGGGAAAAAACTCTTGTCCCAAACCATACACAATACTGTCCTGTTGGATGATTTTCTTTTTATAAACTCAAAATTGAGTGAAATTTGAAGTTTTTGAAACAGTTGGATTGAATAATGAATTGGCTTGGGATTTTTTTGGATTATGGAAACAGTGGCCAGCCCAAGCTTTCCTGGTTTCAACATGGCTTTGTTGAAGGACTTGATTTATAGTGAAATTAAAAAAGCTGTGGCAGAAGGATTTGTGAAATAAAACATTGGAAGGCCCAATTAAATCCTCATCTAGGGTTACAATTGAGGAACAAGATGTTTCCCAACTGGAATAGACTGGTGGCCATGCACAACATTTCTTGTGCAATTCAATGGAAACTAATTTAACTATGTAACTATGAGGTGCTAGAACCCCTTGAACCTCCTCCTGTGAGATCCTTTCCTATAACCAAAGGATTCAAGTAATTTTTTCAAAAGTGGGAATCCATTCATGGCTATTCCTTGAAAACATTCAAGTCAAAGAAAGAAAAATATGTAGACCTAGAATGCAACATACATGTAAAATATTTGGGGCTGTTTCTCACCAAATGGAAAAGGAAAACTCAAACAAGGAAGTTTGGGTTTCAATTCATGGTCTGTGAAAGTTCCAAATTAGCAGCTCCCACATGACACCACTCCATTAGAAATGACCAAAAAAATCCACAACCATTGTCAAACCCCTTGGTGCATCCTCAACTGAGGGGAATCTCTAATGTTTCCTGAGATCAACTTAAGGAAGGAATGCAAGATGGGCTCAATAAAATTCAAATTAAAAGGAAATTGACCAAGATTGATGGTGGAGAATATTTTGAAAATAGAAAAATCTTTATCACTAAGTGCAAGTTTAAGGCACAATAACTCAAGGGTAAAAGTGTCACAGATTTGATAGTTGAAAACCTGCACAATACTCAGTGGGTGTCCAGGTCAAGATTCAGTTGAGAGAGTCACTTAGAAATCCTTTTCTTGGCTCATCCTGATTCTATAAAACTTTTTAAAAAACTCCATCATATTGCTTTGTTGGATTTTACTTATAAAAAAAATAGGTACAATATCCTGTTATTGCATTTTTTAGGAATGACAGCCAAAATGAAAAAAATTACAAAGGATTTTGGCTTTATAACAAAAGAAACTTTTGAGTTATACAGTTTGTCATTTCATGCACTCAAGGAATTGGTTTATGATCCAGGGAGGCTTCCCAAAGCCTTTGTGATGGACCATGAAAAAGTGCTGATTTTTTCTATTCAACATAGTTTACCTTAGTCATCCAGGCAGTCTTTCTCTTGGCACTTGGCCAAAACTATTCCAGGGAATTGCAAAGTTTGCTTCAGTAACTATGATGAAGGATGGAAAAGTTTTATGTCTCTGTGGGAAAATTATGTGGCCTCTAAAAGAAAGGGGGAGGCAGAATTTGATGATGTGGAACTGAGATTAGGCCAAATTATTTCTTATTCTGTTCATCTCTTCTGGGATTGCTTACATTAGAACTTGTATACAGTTTTTCTTGAAAGACAATGGTGATGTGCTTGAGTATATGGAAAATAACATTTTCACTATCAAAGAGACTTTTTTAACCATGTGGAATTGGGTCAAACCTGATTTTTAAATGAAAAAATGTCTTGGGTAGAAGGGGCCCATGGTACTTTCAAACAATTACTTGCAAGTTTGCAGGCTGGGTGAGATTTGGGATCCTGTTGGTGATGGTGATGGTGGATTTAGAGTCATTTCTAAATCACTCGGGTATGATGAAAATGGATGGTTTAAATTCCAAAAGGAAATGACAGAAAAATTGAGGAAACAAAAGGCATGATATTCTAAGATACTTGGTGGTAGAAAAGAGTTATAAAAGCTTGAACAAAGAGTTGATGTTGAAGAAATCAATGAAAAGATAACCTCTTCAAAATGGCTTTCAAAGTTGGATATGGGTCAAATAATAGCAGACACTTATGAAAAGAATTTTTTTTTCATTTCATTGATTTCATGTTTCACTTCTAATCCTATAAAATAGGTGCAAAAAACCATCAGATGCCATCTTAATTTCCTTTGTTAACAATAAACACTGGTTCCCTTCATTACTTGAGGGAGATATGATTCCAATACTTCCAATTGTATCAAAAACTTCTTCTTTGACTTGATAGAAAGCATCTGGTTGGTTTGATTTTCCAAAAGATCAGCCAGATTTGTGTTCCAATTTACAGCATCATATAATTTCATCATTTGGGTTGGGTCTAACGTTGACTTCTGATTCTGATCTTTTACTTCTATTAATATAAAGGGTTATCAAATTTTGTACATAATTAAGATGAGTGTTATGAGTTAAAATCATTATATTTATTGCTTTGGATGAGATTTTATTTTTAACTCAGTTAAACTTGTGTTTTGCTGATCCCATCATAAGGAGTTATATTTTCACTTCTTATGATGGGATCAGCTTAACACTAGTTGAACTTGTTTTCTTTTTTTGCATTTTTATTTGAGGGCTAGTCCATTGAGGTGGACTTGTATCTGTTGGGAATGATTGCACCTCTGAAGACTGTCATCCAGTGCTCACACTCCAAATGTGGAGAGTCTTGTCTCACTCCAACTGAGGACTTTGTCAGATGGACTTCTCTTCATCTTTTCCAATTTTTCCATCATCCCAATCCCAAATTGTCATCCTATGAACCTCATTCCACCACTCTCTCATCTCCACTCTGCTCACACCCCTGCCTTGCCATCGGATCAAGCCTCTCAATGAACCTAATTGGTATGACCTGGTGATTCAATGTCCACTCCGACTTGGCAACTCTGCTAATGCCTGACTGTTCCAGACCTTGCCCAAGCCACTCAACTCTTCTTCTTTTCTTGTCAAGCTAAATAGCTCCGTTGTTAGGATCACATGTAAGATCTCCCTTGTCAGTTCTTCAGGATCCAAGCTCACTTTGCTGTTACTCCAGCTCCTGCCTTGTTGCTGTCAATGTCTAGCTGTCCTTTAGTTTTTCCTCCATAGAGATCCTTCTTCCCAAAACAACCATTGGTATTCTTTGCTGTCTCATGTCTCTCTCACTTGTTCAACTCAATTTCTCATGTCTTTTCAATGATACTGCAGTGGTCCTGGTTCACTCAATCATACCTTTTTCACGGTTAAAAGCCAAAGCTCGACCAACTTAGCAAAATGGAATCACCATTGCCAGGACCAGGGGGCAACACTTCCAAAAACATGGCTCTCAAGGGGATCTAAAACTCAATCCCCTTACTCAGCGAGGACAACTACTCCATCTGGCGGTCAAAATTCCCAAACCTGTTTTGACTCAGGCGGATTCTGCCAACCATGACATTGGAAAACCCTTCCAACCAGCTAGACGACAACATGAACAAAGAAATCACTGCGTACCTCCTTTCGCGACTAGAACCATCCACTGACTCAAACATTATCACATCTGATAATGAAGAAAGCGCAAAGACAATTTGGTCCGCTGCCAGGACTCATTTTGCCTCATCACAATCTGCAAGCAGAGCTAGAATATTCAACAACTTTCTTTACCTCTCCTTCTCTGAGAACGCAATCAAGAAATTTGTTACAACGGTACGAGTCCATCTCAACAAACTCAAGGAAGTAGGCATAGAGTTGCCCTCAGACATTCTTGCATACCTAGTCCTGTTCAAATTCCCACCTAATCTCAAGCCTATGCAGTCACAAATTATGCATGGTGTGCAAACAATAACCGTAGAATATGTTCTGAATCATCTCACCCAGCAAAAGAATGAGATAAAAGCTACAAAGGAGGAAGCATCTTCCAAGAGCAAACTCTCTCTCTTCAATCGAGATTAACCCAGATGCTCTAAGGGAGTCCACAACAACAAGGTTCAAAATCACAAACGAGAGGAATGTTGGGCTGAATTCCCGCATCTCAGACAGACCAATCTAAAGGCTAAGAAACCCGACAAGAAAAAAGAGGAAGAAGTGGCTCATTTCTTCTCTCTCTTCTGTGGATTGTCTCACTCAGTATCCCTAGGCCAACATAGCTTTGTATTGAACTCTGGATGCTCCGTGCACTTGCTCAACGACAAGAAGTACTTCTCTGAAATCTCTCTTGAAGAATGCAAAGACAAAATCAAAACAGGCAAACCTGGAGCATCACTGGCAATCAGGGGACAAGGTACTGCCACCTTTAACATAGGAGGAAGTCTGATCACGCTAAGAAACGCGTGCTGGGTCCCAGATGCCAACATCAACCTCCTGTCGCTCGGGAAATTCCTTCTCAAAGGATGCTCCCTACTCGTCGACAAGGATAACGATCCTGCTCAGTTCAAACTCATGCGTAAAAATGCCGTCTGTCTCACCGGACAGATAACTCACAACATCCTCAAGATCAACAATCCATACCCACACCATGCGCTGCAGATGACCATAGGAGAGGTCAGCAATCTTCACAGGAAGTTGGGACATGCCAGCATCAGCCAAATGGAGAAATGCCTAGGAAAATCCCTGAGTCAAGACCTCAAGAGCGATTTTGACTGTCTGTGATGTGACTGTGGAAAGATTCAGAAACTCCCATTCTTGGGCTCCTCCTCTCTGGCTTCCAAGGTATTTGAACGCATCCATTTGGACCTAATAGGACCCATATCGCCGCAATCAAAAAGCCATCACAGATACTCCCTCACGCTCGTAGACAACTTCTCTGGCTACTTAGCTACCTTTCCGCTGAAACTCAAAAGCAATGCCGCCGAGGTAATCATCTTCACTCTGACCAATGAGTTTCACAAACGCGGTTACTACCCGACTGAAGTCTGCTCCAACGGAGGAGGTGAGTTCATAAATGAAACTCTCAAGGAATTCTTTAATTCCAAATCAATCAGACAAATAGTCTCCAAAGCCTACCATCCTCAGCACAATGGGAAGGCTGAAAGAGCCAACAGGACACTATCTGAGGCTGTAAGAGACACGCACTCCTCGACCAAGCTCCCTCAGAATCTGTGGCACAAGGCCATCAAGGCTTGCGCACTGGCCTTGAATCAAATACCCAAGGCATCTGGTGAGCCTTCTCCTTGGGTACTCATGCATGGCAAATCCCTTCCTCCTCAGTACCTGAAGCCCATTGGCTCTCATCTGACCTACCTGAATCTGAAAGACAAGAATTCTTTGTCAAAATTCAAAGAGAAGGGAAAACCATGGATTCTAGTAGGATATGTTCCACGGCCTCTCTCATACAGAGTCCTGAACAATTCTGGATCTATATTTGAGACCAAGCACATCAATTTTGGAGCGCGCAAATCCGACCTTCTAACCAAAACTGCCGACTCCGACTCCTTGGACAACTGGTCCAAACACTTGCCACTCTCTCCGCCAACATCTGAGCACAATGACCGACTGGACAAACAACCTCCCCCAAGTCCCACAAGAACGGAAGTAAAAGAGGAAACTGACCTCTTGGAAGACTGCTCCTCTAACAGCAAAGACAAGGTCAACAATCTCCTTGCTCCTTCATCCAACTCCCAAACTCTTTGTGACCAAAACTCTCTTCAACAGCCCAATTGCTATGGCTTCCTGACCCTCAACGTGCCAAAGACCGTTGGTGAAGCGCCAAAAACTTCAGAATGGTCTGCCTCTCTCAAGAAAGAGGACAACACCTGCAAGACAATTGGAGTCTGGGAAGACTACCACAGTCCCAAGCCAGCCAACGTATTGAATACTACGTACATATTCAAACTGAAAGAGAATGCTCACGGAGAACCTCCCACCTGCAAATCTAGAATCTGTGTGCAAGGTTTCATGCAACAATATGGAGTTGATTACTTTGACACCTACGCTCCGACCGGGAAGACGACCTTGCTCCAAGCCCTCCTGATCTTGTCTCTAGACAAGAACCTTGAAATCCTTCAACTTGACGTGAAAGGTGCATTCCTTCATGCAGATTTAGATGAAGAAGTATTCATATGCTGCCCTATGGCTAGCAACCAGGAAACTCCTATACTTTGACTCAAGAAATCCTTGTACAGACTCAAGCAGGCCTCCAGAAACTGGTACAAGACTCTCTGTGAGTTGATAAAGAGCCTTGGCTACATTACATCAGACGCATACCCCCGCTTGTAAATCAATAGGTTCAAGGAATCAGCCCTCTTCTTCCACGTTGATGATCTCCTTGTATGCGGAAACTCTCAAGAATTCAAAAGGTTTTTCCTCAATAAATTCCCAAACTTGTCAATTCACCAACCTAAAACTCTCCTGGGCATGAAGGTGAATCAATCCAGCAACAGAATTGGGCTCTCATTGCCTCTTCACATTGACAAAGGACTGGTGGCCCTCAACAGTGTAAATCTCAAACCAATCTCAACTCCATGCACCCCCAGCCTGCAACTCACTCCAGCAACAGATGAAGAGATCAACCTATCTGCTAGTCTCAAAGAGAACTTCAGGAGCCACATAGGGAGGCTCAATCAAATTTCCGACCTTTCTTGACCCAACATCTCCTTTTCTGTCTCCAATCTTGCTTTTTTCAGCAATAAGCCCGGTATTCTCCACTGGAACAAGCTTGTGCAAGTCTGGAGATACCTGGCAGGGACCAAACATCTCAAGCTGGTTCTGTCCAAAAATAACACCTCTCCTTCCCTTGTATGTTACAGCAATGCAATGTGCGGAGATGAACCAGAGACTTGCCAGTCTCAATCTGGACTCATCTGCACTCTCTTTGGTGCACCTCTGTTCTGGACAAGTTGGAAACAACAAAACATGACCTTCTCTTCCATGGAAGCGGAATGTAAGGCTCTCAGCAACTCTCAGCTGGAAGCCCAATGGATCAAACACTTGATCAATGAGCTGTGGGACCAAGATCCTCTCCCCAGTGTCCACTTGATTGACAATAAAGGACTGGAGGACAAAGTTAAGAAATTTGGTGCCAACTCTAAGGCAAAGTTCATTTACATCAAAACCAAAGGCCTCAGAGAAGACCTCTTAAACAACAAAATAAAACTCCTCCTCATCCCTTTGGAAAAAATGGTGGCTGATGCACTCACCAAACCTGCGGGAAAGTCCTCCGTTAGCAGACTGGTAACTCATGTCAGCTCCTGGTGGACATCAAATCAAGAGGGGGTGTTGGGAATGATTGCACCTCTGAAGACTGTCATCCAGTGCTCACACTCCAAATGTGGAGAGTCTTGTCTCACTCCAACTGAGGAATTTTTCAGATGGACTTCTCTTCATCTTTTCCAATTTTTCCATCATCCCAATCCCAAATTGTCATCCTATGAACCTCATTCCATCACTCTCTCATCTCCACTCTGCTCACACCCCTGCCTTGCCATTGGATCAAGCCTCTCAATGAACCTAATTGGTATGACCTGGTGATTCAATGTCCACTCTGACTTGGCAACTCTGCTAATGCCTGACTGTTCCAGACCTTGCCCAAGCCACTCAACTCTTCTTCTTTTCTCTACAAGCTAAATAGCTCTGTTGTTAGGATCACATGTAAGATCTCCCTTTTCAGTTCTTCAGGATCCAAGCTCACTTTGCTGTTACTCCAGCTCCTGCCTTGTTGCTGTAAATGTCTAGCTGTCCTTTAGTTTTTCCTCCATAGAGATCCTTCTTCCAAAACAACTGTTGGTATTCTTTTCTGTCTCATGTCTCTCTCACTTGTTCAACTCAATTTCTCATGTCTTTGCAATGATAATGTAGTGGTCCTGGTTCACTCAATCATACCTTTTTCAGTATCAAGTCCACTTCAATTTAGTAGCCCTATTTTTTGGGGGGCTTGATTTATTTTTTCAAATTAAGTTCAACTTTTGTTGGGCTGATGCCATCATAAGAAGTATTTTTGATTCTTATCATGGGATCAGCTTAAAACAAGTTGAAATTGGCATTTTTAATTTGGGGCTAGTGCATTGAGGTTGAATTACATTCCTCTTTTTGGGGGGTTGATTGATTGAATTTATCAAATGATAAAATGGAATGATATGAATCAAAGTTATTTTTTAAATTTAATTTAGTCAAATTTTCTTTGGATTCAATAAAATTTATTTTTTAATTTACAATAAAATTTTTGTACTTTATATCTTCTATTCAAACATTATATTTTGTGCTATTTAATTTCAGTGTTGTATTGCATGTATATTGTTCCTTTTTATTTTCATTTTCATTTTTCCATTTTTTTATCTTTTTGGGGCAAAATATTTGATTTTTTTATACTTTTTGATTGTTTACTTTTATTTATTTCTTGGGACATAAATGTGCGTTCATGGCCCTGGAGTTGTGAAATTTTCACAATTGTTTTTAAGGGAGATGATAATTTCACAACTCCCAGTCGTGTGGGAGTCGTGTAGGGCCGTACACGGCCCATTTGACCTGTGGGGGCCCATATACAATTCTGTGCGGCCCTGGTTGGAACCAGCCAGAAAAGAAGACTAGACCAAGGTGACTGGCAGTAGGGGGGACCTGACCACCCTCCCACCAACAACAAGGGGCACTCTCCCCCCCACCTTAACCAAGGGGGAGGATCTGACCACCCCCAGCCCATCTGTTGTTACCAATGCCCTGGGGGCATCAACCTCCAGGGCCCTGGTGGGGGGATTTGACTGCCCCCTCAAGGGAATTAACAGAAAGGAGGGGGGTGGCATGTTGGCCAGTTACACACCCCCATTTGAGGATGAGACTGGACCCAGGTGATTTCTGGGTCCCACCAATTTTTCTTGGTTTTTATTGGTTTTTTTTTAGTTTTTTATTCTTTTATTTATTCATTTATTTTTGGCCTTTTTTTATTTTTTTTATTTTTGGCCCACAACAGTTTGTAGTCATGTGGCATGCTACACAACTACATCCAAGCCGTGTAAAACCTCACACAACTTGAATTTAGTCGTGTGTGGTGCCACACGACTACAAACCATTGTGTGGGGGCAACACGACTAAATTGAGTTTTGTAGAGGCCACACAAATCAACATGAGTCATGTAGCATGCCACACGGCCCATTTGAGTCATGTAAACAACTCAAATGGGTTGTGAATTTAACATGACCCTTTTTTTAATTTCATTGTTTTTTCAATTGTTTTGATTTTGGGAAATGTTAAATTTGTAACCCTACACAGCTCAATCACAATCCAAATTAGTTTTTTTTGTGCGGCTCACAACCAATTTTGGTGGTGAAAAGCCACTCCCAACCCATTTCACTAGTTGATGGCTGCTCAAAAACCATTTTGGCCATGAAAATTCACCCGCAACCCCAAAATAGGTTGTGAGCGGCTGTTCAAAACCCATTTGTGGTGAGCAAAAAAAAGAAAGTAAGAAAGAAATAAAGACAAAAAATTCAAAATAAAACAAAATAAATAAAAAATTGAACAAAAAAAATAAAATAAAACAAAACAAAAACACCAAAAAAAGAAAAAAATTGAACAAAAATAAAAGGAAATTCTACAAGTTTCACCACTCTGGGGCCATGAATGCACAGCCTATATAAATAAACAATGAAAAATTCTATTTAACAGCCCCAAATTAAAAACACCAAAAATTAAATAAACAATGAAAGTCTATGGACCAGCCCCAGAGTAAAAATACCATGAAATAAAAGGTCAAATTTCGTCAAGCTGATCTAATGAGGTGGACTTGTATCAAGCCCACCTCAATGAACTAGCCCTACAGTAAAAATTCCAAAAAAGACTTCTATCAAGTCCACTTTAATGGACAGGCCCTAAAGTAAAAACACAAAAAAAAATCAAGTTCAACTTGTGACTTGTATCAAGAACACCTCAATGGACTAGCCCTAAAGTAAAAACATCAAAAAAAAAAATCAACTTGTCTTCAGCTGATCCCATCACAAGAAGTAAAAATAATTCTTATGATGGGATCAGCCCAACACCAGTTGAACTGACTTACCAATACAATCTCATTCAAAACATCCAACATAATGATGTTAACTCAAAACAATCAACAAAATTATGTTCAAAATGTGATAAAACTTTATATTAATAGAATTACAAGATAATCATTGAAACCAAAACCCAAATGATGAAATTAAAATGATGTTTATAACTTATAATACAACTCAAGTTTCTCTTTTAAATGGTCAACCCAAACAGAAGATTTTTTATAATTCAGAAAAGCAGGTTTGGAAACAATGGGAAGGATTGGAATCATTTATCCCTCAAGTAAAAGATGAACCCAGTGATTATTTTTGAAAAATAAAATATAGATAGCATCTGATTGTTCTTTTACACCCATTTTCATAGGAGTATAATTAAAACATGAATCCAATGAAATGAAAAATATTTGTCTTCCATAAGTATAATCTATTAATTGGCCCATTTAAAGCTTTGAAAGACATTTTGAAGAGGGAATCTATCCATTGATTTGATTGAAATCAATTCTTTGTTATATCTTTTAAATGCCTTTACTTCCCCCAAGGATCTTACAATAGCGTTTCTTATTGTTCCTCAATGTTTCAATCATTTCATTTTGTACTTCAAACCATCCATGCTCATTGTACCCAAGTCATTTTGAAATGACTCTAAATCTTCAATTCCAATCACCAACTGGATCTCACACCTCCCCCAAGAGCTTATTCAAGTTCTCAGGTATTTGATTGAAGTAATTCAATTTTGGTTCCTACAATCAATAATAAATTAGCCAAAATTCTAATCTCATTAAAGAAATTCATACTCACCAAAGATGAGCTTCTGTTTGACTCCTCCATCTATTCTTCTTCCTTTGAAAATGATTCTGGTTCCAAATGAAGGGAGCCTAATTCACTTTTAGTCCCTCTGAACTATTAAATTCAGATGAAGAGCCTTAATTTCCCTACAGAAATCATTTTCCTATCAGTTAATGAAACCATGAAAATGAACAGTCAAAATAAAAGACTTAGTATCTTTGTTATTTTGGGTTCCCTTTTAAACCTTTTTTCCCTCTTAAGTTCTCTTTCAATTTGTTCAAATTTTGAAATTTCAAAACAAGTAGCTTTCAATTTTGGTCAACTGCAGCTGGACCATAAGACCTTTGGCTCAAGCTTTGGCTTGGAAATCAAACTTGCTGTACAATCAACCCTGGACTTGAAAATCTCCCATCCAAATTGTTGAGGTTGTCCCATAAGGATGGAATTCAACTTCTTTAACAATTGGGATTTGTCAAGAACTGGATCTGTGTCAATCTTTCAAAAAGAAAAACAATAATTAATCTGTCAATCCTATAATTTCTTTCAGTCCTATAATTGCTGTAAATCCTATAATTGATACCCTTTGAAAAACCCAAAAATACCACTTACTTCACCAGAAGGGTCATAGTCTAACCTCTACTGAGGATGAAAATCCCCAGGCACAATGGATCCTCTTGATGCTAGTAGTTCACCTAAAATTTGGAAACACAGCAAGCCCATTTTTTTTGAATAAGACTCTGAGCACACCTTGCCATCATGGTCATGTTTTAACTTGTTAAATTGTTCTCCAATGATTTTAATTGCCTCAATTGTATTTGGATTTCAATGGTTCCTTCAAGGTGTTTCCACAAATTTTATTTTAAGAGGGATCCATTTCTCAAGAAGTTAGTCAGAATTTGGAGGATTCCAGAAAACAGGAATTTTGTTAATGTTTTTGTTATAGATTGATTCAGATTTGGAATGGACCAACTGATGCCATTGTTTCTGAAACAGCTTTCATTCATCTTCAGATTTGAAGCTCTTTCTGCAGTGGTTTTTAATATTTTTTGAAATGTGCCAGAGACATAGAACATGATGAGGGGAAGGGAAAACTATTTCAATTGAAATAATAAGTTCTTGTTACTTGTCTGTATCAATCACACTAGGTTCTTTATCTTCTAAAATTTTCTGAAATTTATTCAGGGCCCATTCATAGTTCTCTTTTTTCTCATGAGATAAAAAACAGAAGGCAAATGAGAAACTTTCTTGAAAAAATTTTTACCCCAAGAATATCAAAAAGGGAAATTCCAAAGTTGTTTGTTTTTATTTACAGTCCATCATTATAAGAGTTTGGAAAGGTTTGAGAAAATTCATGGAATCAGGGTGTGAAATGAATAAAGAAATTATTTGACCATCCACATTGTTCATTTTTTAGAAAAAAGAAGAGTTTGAGAGTTCCAGTATGAGTGCTTCAACAGGAGTTTTGCCATCAAGGGATTTGTTTTGAATTTGGGATCTTTTATTGTAAATAGTATTGAAATTTGTATGGAAAGGAGATAATGAGGTTTTTATAAGAGGGTTGAGAATTTTTAACGGGGGAACTCCAGCTTTGATTAAATTTTGAACCATCTCCTGGTGCTTCCCTTGAATTCTTCTGTGGATGGAATGAGTTTAAAGATCATTGGAAGTTGGATGGTTGTGGTCTGGACATATAACCCTTACCACCCAGAAACCCAATCTTTTGGAACAATTTCCCAATAATCTGAAAGGAAAACTGTTTTTTCTTGATTTTCTTAACTTTCTGGTGTCTTTACTGGTTTCAAATTCCTAAGATTTATCACATTAGGGTGTATCAGAGTTAAAATTTTCAAAAAATTAAATGGCTGATTTCAGGCCTATCCATTTTTTTTCACAGTTTTATTTTTCAGTTAAAACTATTGATTAATTTTTTATTTTGATAAGAATTGTTTTTTAAAAAATTGATATTTTTCCTGAAATAAGCTATTTAAATTTTACGCCCAAATGATAAGTGTAGGTATTTTTCTTGGAATTGGATACTCCGGTAGACATGGCATATCCATGAGACTTTGCCCATGATTGGATAGCTTTAACAAGCTCCTCCTTTTGCTTATATGATATCTCAGGAGGAGGGGCTAGAGGGGTGGAATCAGTAGTTTGTGTAGATGAAGAAGGAGAAAGAGGAGTTGAATCAATATTTTGATTAGATGAGATAATTGATAATGGGACTGGTGAAACAGTTCTGAAAAGTGGGTGGATGTTTTCTTGGGCCATTGAAAAAGGAAATTTTATTTGTAAAAAATGAACCAGATATAGGGATTGATAGTTGAGAAATATATTGAGAAGAAATTGAGTGAAAAAGGGTATTCCAAGACTTGATAGAAGAGGGAAAAGTGTTTTTTGAAAGTATCTGGAGGGTTGATTTTTTTTTCTGAGGAGTGGTGATGGATGATGAGTGGTTTGCGGTGTGGTGTGGGTGGTGTGGTGAGGTGTGGTGAGGTTTTTTGTTGTGTTGTGTTGTGTTGTGTGGCATGGTGTTGTGTTGTGTGGTATGGTGTGGTGTGGTGTAGTATTGTATGGTAGTGGGATGGTGTGGTCGGGGGTGATGGGAGGGTGGAAAATGTCAAGGGGGTGGTTTATAATATAATTGGAGCGCTCCAAGATGGGAGGAGGTCCCAGGAAAACATTTTCAGCCATATTGTATTTATGCATGTGAAAGGGATCAAAGAAGAGTCCCAGAACCCAAAGGGGGTTTATTATGATGATTTTTTGGTTTGGTTTTTGAGACACAAATAGTTCCTAAAAAATTATCAAAAGAATAATTTTGGAAGGCTTCAGATAATTTCCAAGATATTAAGCTTCAAATATTTCAGATCATCATTTTTTTTTGGGAAAAAAAATCAAAAAAGGATAATTAAAAAGAGACCACCCTTCCCTTTTGAATTTTGTCCATTTTCATTTATAATTTGAGGGTTAACAAATGTGAAAAGAAGTCAGAAAAATTTGTATTTGATTCTTTGACTTCTATTAAAAATTCGCTTCCAAAAACATTTGTGGAAATTGTGATTCCAGATGTAAAAAAAAAATGCTGAAGTAGAGGTGTTAATTTGAAGTGTTTTTACATTGGATTCAATTTTTGGAGGCCAAGGACAGATCCAGGAATCCTGAAAAAATTATTGAAGAGCTCTTTAATAGCAGTGCTAAATTGTTCAAAAATTTTGATTAACCAGAAAAACCAAAAAGGAAAACCAAAGGATCCAAAATTCTGATGAGAAAATCAAGTTTTTTGAATTTTTTGGCCTTTTGAAGGAACTTTTTAAGGTAAATTAATACACCCAAAAAATCTGAAAAAATTTTGAAATGCTCTTAAAATTTTTTTTTTAACTTTTTCATAGCTTCAATCACCAAAAGAAAAAATTCAAAAGCAAAATAAAAGGATGCCAATTTCCAATGAGAAACTTGATCCTTTTGATTTTTTGAAGGAACTTTTTGAGGTAAAAGGATAAATCCAAAAAATCTAGAAAAAATATTTGGGCCTATCAGAGTTAAGCAAACCCGCCATTTTGAATTTCAGGTTTAAAACCAAATCTTCCATTTCAAACCCGCCATTAAAAATCAAAAAAAACCACATATTTCACATCAGATGTGTCAGATTTACTTGGAAATAAGTTAGTTTTTTCAAGTGAATTATACAATGGCCTTCACCAACTGTCCACTTCATACACCCCTGGTTTTCCAATTCCACCAACTCCCAAAAATTCTGCCTCCAACCTCGTCTGAAAAAATTTGATTCATTGCTCTTCATCTCTTCATTGCTATCCTTGTCACTTGATTGATTTCATCACATCCAGCTAACGCTTATTGCATCACTATCCTCATTGATTCCTAAACCTCATCACCTCATCACTCTCATTTCTTTATTGCTTTAATCACATTCAGATAACTCTCATTGCATCAATATCCTCATAACTTCATCACTCTCATCACTTTATTGCTTTCATCACATCCTAACTCTCATTTCTTTATTCCTCTTGTCACTTCATCAATCTCATCTCTTCCTATCCTCTTTGCTTCATCACTCTCATCCCCTCATCACTTCATCACTCTCATCACTTCATCACTCTTATTCCTTCATTTCTTCATCCCTTACTCTTTTTAAATGGCACCTCAGCAATCCTCCCCCACAAGTCTACTAAACAATCCAATGGACCAAAGCAAACATCCCCCAGGAACTCAACATCCAAAAATCCTCCCCCATCAGCTTCCAAAGGCTCAAGTCAGCTCAACAGAGCTGATCACATCATCCTGGTAAACTGGCTCAAAATTACATCCAACTACAATGCTTGCTTTGGATCCAACAATGAAACACAAGTTGGCCAACCTCCTTCCTCTAAGGTTAATGGTTATCACCGGATGGAAAATGAACTCAAGAATAAAACCAAAGGTAGGCTGGATCTTTCATCCAAAAAGATGCAGGAGAAATTCAATAACTATCAAACCAAGTAAAAAAAAGCCCACTCAATGTCAATCTCCACCAGCTTTGGTATCACCAACTCCAATAAAGGAAAGGGAATCAACTTGGTGGTTGATAAGTTTGACTCCATTTGTCCTTTTTATGTTCAAATGGATTAAATCTTTTGAAAGAAGGCCAATATCACCCCTTTAGCTGCTTTTGCTGCCCGATAATCAGATTCAGTTGATGCTGAGGACCTGGCTGTGGATGCTTGGCCTAGCAATGATGATCCCAATGAAACCTATGAGTGGCCCCAATCTGATGTGGAGGAGTATATTCCAAAATAATCAGCTCCAATCACGTCTACATCTGCATTGATCAACAAGTCAAACCCTTCCTTAGACCCCTCACTTACTTCTTTGGATTTCTCTCTTCCTTTGGTGGAAGAACTTAATGACTTGGCCAACAAGGAGGAAGTTATTCCTGTATCACCACTGTTGTCATCATCTGCTCAAGGAAGGAAACAGGATCTGTTCTCTTCTGTCTGCTTAATCCTGACTGATTTAGATTGTAAACAAAGGCTCATCTGTTCCTGAATGGCCAAATACTCAAGCCAATGGGTCCTCCCAAATCCCCTTTAAATTAGATTAATGAAGTTCCCACACAAACCTCCTCTGCAAAGGGAAAGTAAAAGGCCTCCAATTCCATCAACATCAACCCCAATAGCATTCAAAAGAGGAGAAACACTTCAATTTTTTTGGGGTTTGAGGAGATCATGGAGAAGCAAGATTAAAGTAAGCGCATTGGATTCTCCTTGGTTTCCAAATCAAGCTCATTCCTATTCCCCTGTGGAAGACAGTGAAATTAAAAATTGAATCTTAAAAGCTTCATTTTGAAAAGGAGAAGTGGGATTGTCAACTGGCCATTGATTTTCAAAAGCAGAAAGCCAAGAGTTTTGCTCATCAAAAAAAATGAGATGCTGAGTGGAAGTTGAAAAAGGCTGAGCTAGAATTTCAAAAAGAGGAAAAGAAGAAGGATTGACAGAAAGCACAACTGGAAATGGAGAGGGAAAAACTTGCAACAGAAAAAAAGGATAATTGGTCAATAGCTGTGGCGTGCATTGGTAGCAGTAAAACGGTAGATGAATTAAAGCAAATTACTCAAATGCTGGGCTTTTCAATATATTTTCTCTGATGAAAAACTTAGAAAGAAAAAAATAAAATTATTTTTTATTAAAAAAATGGTTACAATGCTTAATACTATTTTTGACCCCACCAATGATTAAATATTTTTGGTTTTTATTTATATTTGTTTTCCTAGAGTATATTTTCCCACTTGCTAAGTCCCTGAAAATTTTTTGAGTTGTTTTGTTAATTTGCATGGACATGGCCATTCTGGTATGGGTGGCCGTTTCCACATCAGGAAATGTACAGTGCTTGTACCAATTTGCTTCCAAAACCATTTTCACTATAAATTTTTGCTTGAAATCAATTTCAAACCCCAGGTCTGGAAATACAAATTTTCTGTCTGACACTTGAAATTCATCTGTGGTTTCAATAAGTTGTCCATTTGATCCTTGGCTGGAACTGCAAGTAAAAAGGAATACCCTGAGATGTCACCTTTGTCACTGTGAGGTGAGTTGTAAAAAGAGTTTGATGTGAAAGTGACATTCAGAGATCAGTCAAAGGGTGTAGGCTGGGAACCAAAATCCGAAGATGAGAAGGAGGGGATGCGGTTGTCCTTCATTATTTTGTGGTTTGATTCAAAGGTAATTCTGGCCAAATTTCAAAAAACTTGTCCTAAAATTGCAGAGACTTTGTTGGCCTTGAGATTGAGACAAGTGTACTCTTGAGGGGAAGGCTGAATGGATGATTTCTTCAAATAACATCAAAATAACTCAAAGGGGTGCATTGATTTTTGCCATCCAATTTCTCACATTTTTCCACCCCAAGATCTTTGTCAGCTTGCTACTATTGCAGAGCAAGCTTCAAAAGTAACAAAATAACATAAATAAATAAATAGCATAGTAAAGTAGAAATAATATCAAAAATATTGTTACAAATTACGATTCTACATAAAATTTTAGGTAGGGTCACTCAATGACACCTACCTCAAATTCCCACTGCTTATATTTTTAAATAATTTATGAAAATTTATAAAGAGACGTGGCCTTGGGATTTTGGCCATTTTAATATTTTACATGAAACCCCACGTATAGGTTTCACAATGAATTTTGTGTCAGAATTCAGGAATTCTGCAATTTAGAGGAGTTATGGATGGAAATGTGATTTTTCACTATTCCCGCATGCAGCCGGGGAAACCAATACATCTGCGCGCCGCTGAGCAGCAGCACTGCCACCCTTTCTGCTTAACCTGACAAGCCGGGTACGCAGCCCCGGGAATCTGACAGGTACGCAGCTGCGGGACTATGGACTGACAGACTGACAAACAGCTTGAGAAGCCAAGATACCACATAAAAGTGCTACAACTAATATGGGGACATACTACATATGTAAAAAACGTCCCCATGGATAGTAGATAGTATAGAAATACATAAAATTGTATAAAAATACTTAAATAAACTTTCTACATATTTTTTATAAAATATAATAAAAATACCAAAAATGTCTAAAATAAGATAACTACAGTTTGAAAAATATCTTAAAATAATTCAAAAATACAACTGTGAGAACTTCAAGACATCATTATGTCTGCGAAAAATTGAGAAAACTGATTATGTAAAAATATTCCATATATTCCCATAGCATATATTTTTAATTAATTATTTCAAGTAAATTAGCATAATTTTGAAAATAAGGATCAAAATCAGTATTATGATTTTATTCCCATCAGCTAATACATAATGAGAGCCCATATGAAATCATATTAACCATAGGAATGTCTACTAAGAAGCCATATTAAAATCCTGAGATCATTTACTAAGGATAATTAATGAAATGATGATTAGGTGGATAGATTAGTGTTATCCACATGTCAAAACATCAATAAAAAAGTAGAATGATTCCCATACCCTGTGGGATTAGATGTTACCCGTGTTACAGAACCAAGGAAAAATGACAGGCTAACACTGTTTACCCTGCTAGCCTTAGCACACGTCTCTTTGAGCCCCTGTATCCCTCAGAAGGACAGAATTGGGACTCAAAAAACTATAAATATAGAGCTCTTTTGATGTTATAGATACCCCAGACCCAGTTATATTTACATCCAAAAACTGTGCCAAGATAATCAAAGACTTATAAGAGATAATTTAGTGATTTATGGCTTTATTCTGATCAATAATATCCGTCTCAAAACTCTTTTTATCAATTTGAACCGCTGAACAACCTTTTAACCCCAGTAACAGGTTTAAGCCATCAGTACTTGTCCCAAACAGGTACCTAAAGGATTCAATAAAATACCAGTGAGTTTTATTATCCTTTTCCTGTTTTGGAAGCTTGGTTACAAGAACCTGACACTCCATCATATATTTTATATATATATTATCTTTGGGCAATATCTCCTTTCAGAATATAAATTAAAGGTTTCAAAGTAACCAGGTCTACATGTTTTAAAAGTGAATTCCCTTAAGAGAGGTGTTAAAGATCCCCAATATCATTTTTGCCCCTCTATTAATTTATTTAGAATCAATTTATTAATATTGATTAATAATATTCAATCATAACCAAACCAATTAACCTTGCAATAGGTTTATCCAAATATTTTACGTATTTTTGCTGCACTTATTGAATAATATATTTATCATTTATTCTATCACCTCTGGTAACTAAAAGATAGCAGGGGTCTTGGCATCCAAGAGGCTGAAAATCTTGAATGACCAACAGTGTTGACAATTTTTTTTTTGGTGAGGGAAAGCTGTCACAAAGTTGATGTCCTTCTTGTCTTTTTTGGAAAGTTTATCCAACGGGAAAAATTCAATTATTGCAAAAAGAAACTTGTTTTCAGAATTATTGAGAAAAATTACTTTTCCATGGGTGAAGAAATGGAATTGCTTGATTTTCTGCTTTGCATGTTCAAACTCAGTGGGTGAGGTTTTTTGATTGTTCTTTTTTCTTTTTGGCAGTGATGGCAGGATACAGATCCAAAGTTTGTAGTTTCTGTCCAGACCATACAAAATTTTCATCAATGCTCCCCTCTGCAAGTTCCAAAGAGATTTCTGATTCCCTCATTTGATCCCTCTTTTTATTCAAAGCCCTCTGCTTGCGACCTCTCTTTATGTTTGTCACCTCCTCTCCTTCCATCTTGTTCCCTCCCAGGGAAAATTCTCCGCTTGGGGTGAGGATCAAGAAGGGATTCAATTGTGAGTGCGGTGGGAGAAGAAAGAGAATGGAAGCAAAAGGGGTCAAAGAATGGTTACAAAAAAACAAAACCATTTAAGTCACATGATGACAAAAATAATTTAAAAAAACAAAAAAAAATACCAGGGTGTGAAAAAAACAGGCCGGGGAGGATGGCGCAGGCTGGGGAGGAGGTGGGGCTCCGTTGGCTGGCAGAATGAGGGGGGGGGGGGGGTGGCTTGGTCAGCTGGGCAGGGGCCTGCGGCAAGCAAGGTGGGGGGTGGGTGGAGTGTGCAGGGGGAGTCCAAGCCAAGGGGGGGGGCAAGAGGGGGGGGCAGCAAGAGGGGGCCATGGCTGTTGGCAAGCAAAGGGGGGGGGGGAGAGGGGGGGGTGTTAGTTGGGAGCAAGGGGTTGGCGTTGGGGGGGCAACCATTGGCGTTGGCAAGAAAGGGGGTTGCCTTTGGCATTGGAAAGCAAAGGGGGGGGAAGCAAGAGGGGGCCGGCAACCATCAGGGGTTGCCATTGGCGTCAGCAAGCCAACGGGGGGGCAAGAGGGGGGGCCGGAAACCATTGGCATTGGCATGCAAGGTGGGGGGGCATTAGTTGGGAGCAAGGGGGAGGAAAAAGGGTGATGAGGAGGAGGGGTGGGAGCTTACCTGGGGAATCAACAAAGGAGGTGAGGTGGGGGGGGGCTGAAGGGGTATGAAGGGGGATGGATGTCAGTATTGGATGATGGGGAGGATGAGGAGGAGGGGGGGAAGCTTACCAGGTGTGCTGGTGAGGTGGTGGTGGTGGGTGAGGAGGAGAGTGAACCAGTGGTTTGATGGGGTGAGGTGAGTGGTTTGGTGGGGTGAGGTGTTGGGTCTTCTTTGTCTAAGTCCACCAAAAGAGAAAAAAAAAAACCAAGTGAGTCAGCCTAGGATTCTTGGCCACCAAAAGAGAAAAAAAAAATCCCAAGTGAGTCAGCCTAGGATTCTTGGTTGAAAAAACAAAACCAAAAAAATACAGTGAAGAAATTTTTTACCTATTTCAAAATCACAAATAACTTGACAAAGAAAGAAAGGGTAAGAGGTAGAATCCTTTCTCTCATATAAGAAGATGAGGGACAAGATGAGACAGGGATGACTTGAGGTGGATCCGGAATATCATCTTCAAATATTTTGTCCCATTAATCTTTGATGTTGGCCAAAATTTTGCAAAGGATTACACAAGTGATAATCCAGTTGATGAGGAACTTCATGTCTTTGGGGTTTTGAAGCTTTTTTTTCATTTCCCTTAAGCTTGCCCATCTTCCTTTCAGGACTCCTATTGCATGCTCAATCTTAACTTGTGATTAAGCAAGATGATGGTTCAAATCTTTTTTTCTTCATCATTGGACAAAAAATTCTGGTATGCTGGAACTACATATTTCCCACTAGCATAAGCCAAATTGGCCAGAAGGTATTGATCTTGGTCAAAGTAGTTCTCTTGTTGTTGGGCAATCAGCATCAAGTTGAAAACATATGAATCATGACAAGAACCCGGAAGGCCAGTGTGGAGTGATTTGAAATTCTTGTTGTTATCAAAAAAGATTTGTAGGGCCATGGAGTATCTAAATAAACAGATGCAATGTATTTGGTCAGTATGTGATCCAAAGTTTTATCAAATTCATTGAAAAATAATGAATAAATTGCCTCTTTTTCCAATCAAAATATTGGTTGCCATCTAGCTTGGGTTTTTGACTCAAGGGGATGGTGTTTCCATCAAAGAAACCAATGCAACCTCAAAATCCTTCTGTCTCCATTACTTGGGATATCTACTTGCGTTCTTCTTTGGTTGGCCAAGAAAGGACTGAGAAACAAAAAGATAGGATAGAAATTATGACTCTTTTGGTGTATAAGTCAAAGGTTCCATAACGGACTGGGAATAGATTTTCTAATCAATGAAATACTGCTCCATTTCCATTGGATCCAAATCTACAAAGATCAACAGCAAGTTGGATAGCTGGATTGCATTGAGAATTCTGAGAATTGTTCTGGAAGATGTGGTGGTCTTCAATCATCTCCAAAAGTTTTATGAATGAAGGCAATAGAGTTGAGAACAGTTTCTGGAAGCTTAAGTTGGGGAGGAGATGAAGCTTTTGCCTTTCATACTTAGAATTGTGGAGAGTTTGTCTTCTTGAAACCATGTATTGCTTTTCTAATAGAGAATTTGAAGCCAACCAAGTTTCTTCCAGATTGGATTCTGAATCAGAGTCTGAATGGGAGTCAAATAGTAACAAAAGTTCAGTCAGCTTTTTTGTGTTTTCAACTTGCTGCCAGGAAGTTTGATTGGAAATGTTGAGATGAGAAAAATGGTAATGGGATGTGGGGTGATGAGATGATGATGGGATTTGTGTGAAGTGATTAAGATTGGTATGGGTTTGCTGCCAACAGGTGTTTTGGATGTGATGGATGGTGGATGGATGATGATGCATAAATGGCGGTTCTAATGGCCAGTTTAATTTTTGAAATCCGCCATTTTCATGAAATCTTCCATGTTGAAATACACCAGTTAGGGGGTATGTGTATTTCCGAAATCTGCCATTAAAAATGGCAGGTTTGGTCAAAAAAAATGTCCAGTTTCTAATGGCGGTTTTGCTAAATCTGATATGCCCTTTGAAAGTCTCTTTGAATATTGATTGAACTTACTGATAGCTGGAATAAAAAAAAATCAAATAGCCAAAATAAGGATCCAAAAACCCATGGAAAAATTGGTTTTTGCAGAATTTTTTATATTTTTTGATTCCATTTTTGGAGGGGTTCTAATGCCTCCAAAATCACCTAAGAATTTTTTTAGTTTTTTGTAAACCCCAGCTATGGGACTGAGGCCTCAGAACTCAAAAAAATGAATTCTTGAAAGTTTTGTGAAATAAAGTGCTTATCCATATAGCAGCAAAGGCACGTGATGGCATGGGGACGTCAACATTACAAAAAATAAGGGATTGGGGGTGTGGCAAATTTGATGCTGTTAATTTTCATTTTTGAATTTTTGATTTTCAATTTTTAATTTTTCACTTTCAATTTTTAATTCTGCATTTTTAATTTTCATTTTTTTAATTTTTAATTTTTAATTTTAAGTTTTAAGTTTTAATACTTAATTTTTAATTCTTAGTTTGGAAAATGTAAAATTTGCAACCCTACACAACACATTCACAACTTGAAATGGGTTTTGTGGCACGGTTTACAACCCATCTGAGTTGTGAATGGCTTTTTGTAACCCACAGAGTTGTGAAAGGATTTTCAAGCTTCAGATGGTTTTCAAAGGGCTTTTCACAACTCATTTTGAGTTGTGGTGTGCTGTGTGCAACTTATTCACAATGCCAGGGTTGTGAGAAAAATATATATATATACATATATCTTTACCTTTATTTTTATTTTTATTCTTATTTATTTATTTATTTATTTATTTTTGTTTATTTATTTATTATGTTCATTTATTATATTTTTTAATATTTTTTGAAGTCTGTACAGTTATGTTTTCCACTTTTTGAGTCCTGAACCTCCTTTGTTTATTCAATTTTTAATTTATTTATTTATTTGTAATTTATTTATTTGTTTTATTTATTTATTTATTTGATTAATTAATTAATTAATTAATTTTTGTTTGCAACTCATTGAGTTGTGGACCTCCTTTGAAAACTCATATGGGTTTTGAACAGTTTTTCACGCTGGTTTGCAACCCAGGGTTGCAAATTTATTGTTGCCCTTTTTATTTTAACTTTTTATTTTGAATTTTGGCTTTATTTTTCTCATGGGAACAATCCTTTAAATCATGGTTGTTCTATGTCTGCATGCCTTCACTCCTACATGGACAAATACTTTATTTCATGGTCATTTCAAGATTTTTTTTTGAATTCTGAAGCTTCAGTATGGTAGCTGGTTCTCTTCAACGCGCAAAAAACATTTTGGTAATTTTTGAAGCATCAGAATTCTTTCAATATTAATTAAAAAAATAAAATAAAATAAAAATTTCATTGGACCTTTGGGTCCTGTTTTTTTGCCTTTTTGATTCATTTTTTCTTTTTAATTTAAGCTTTCAGAAAGTTAAAACAAAAATTGGAGAATTGTTCTTTTTTTTTTTTAGATTTTCTGGATGTATTCTTTTACCTTAAAAGATTCATTAAAAAATCAAAAAAAATCAAATTTCTCATTGCACTTTTGGATCTTTCTTTCCCTTTTTAATGATTTGTTTTTTGTGATCCAACCTAATAAAAATTTTATAAAACTATTTTAAAAATTTTATCAAACTACTATAGACAGTTTATCAAACTATTATAGAAATTTTATCATACTATTATAGAAAGTTTATCAAAATATTATAGAAAGTTTATCAAACTATTATAGAAATTTTATCAAAGTATTAAAGATTTTGCTGTCTTTGTTTGCAATTTTCCAGAGGTATCCTGAGCCTCCCAAAATTGAATCCAAGGTAAACAAAATTCAAATTAAAAAATCCATTTAAATTTTTTTTCATATCTGGAAATAAACTTCCTTTCAATTGATTTGTCATGAAATTTAAAGTGGAACCCAAAGATGCAACTAAAACATATTCTGACTTCTTTTCACATGCTTTACACATGAAATTATATATGAAAATGAAAATATGTGACAATCAGTCAATATAATTTCAAGTTGGATCATTGGATTCCATTTTAAAGTTCATGAGAGAGAAATTGAGGGAAATTTTGATTCCAGATTTAAAAAAAACCATTGCAATGGATGTGTCAATTTGAAGTGTTTTTATGTTTGATTCAATTTCTGGAAGCTCATGATACATCCAAAAAAACCAAAAAAAATTAGAAAATTCTTCAGTAGTTTGATAAATGTTTTATTAGATTTAATCACCAATATATATATATATATATAAGGCAAAGAAAAGAATCCAAAAGCGCAATGAGAAATTTTTTTTATTTTGTTTTATTTTGATTTTTTGAATGAATTTTTTAAGGTAAGAGAATACATCAAAATAATCTTCCCAAAATATTGAAAGGCTCTTTTACTGGTTCTTTGAATTTCTTGCAGCTTGAATAAAAAACCAAAAATTAATTAAAAAGGCAAAAAAAGGTTCCCAAATCCAAATGAGAAATTTAGTTTTTATAATTTTTTTGATTTTTTGAATGAATTTTTTAATGTGAACAAATCCATACAAAAAATCTGATGAAATTATTATAAATGTCTTTGACTGTTGTTTCAGCTTTATGGAAGCTTGAATTACCAAAAAAAAATGAATTAAATATGCAACAATAAGTATCCAAAAGTCCAATGAAAAATCTATTTTGTCTTATTTTTTTAAATTTTTTTATTAATTTTTTGAAACATTTATAATGCTTCAAAATTACCAAAGATTATTTTGGGGGATTCAAGAGAACAAGATACTGGAATGTGACATCAGAATTCAAAAAAAAATGAATTTTTGAACTGACCATGAAATAAAGTATTTTTCCATGTGGGAATTAAGTTACACAGACGTAAAATTATGTGATTTAAAGGTTTGCACCCATGAGAAGAATAATCCCTTTAATTGTAAATTTTTAATATTTTAATTCTTTATTTTTAATTTTTAATTTAAGGCAGTGTTGAATTCACAACCCTAAAAAACCCATTGGAAACTCAAATTGGGTCATGTGTCATGGTTCATGACTTTGATGGGTTGCAATCAGCTGTTCACAACCCGGTGTGAGTTGTGGTGTGCCAATCACAACTTTCTCATGACCACAGGGTTTGGATAAAAAAACAAAATAAAATAAAAATGTATAAAAAATCAAACAAAACAAAGCAAAACAAAACAAAAACACCACAAAATAAAAAATGAAAGAAGAAGAAAAAATTGAAAAAAAAAAATTAAAAAAATTAAAAAAGAAATTGTGAAAAATTCAGAACTCCAGGGCCATGAAGGTGCGTTCATGGGCCCTATGAATAAATAAAAATAAACAATTAAAAATTCTAAGAAAATCAAAGAATTGTGCTGAAAATAAAATAAAAATATGAAACAATAAGAATAACAAGGAACCAAAAACATACAATACAGCCGTAAATCAAATACAAGGCAGTATAATATAATTTTTGAATAAAACACAATAAAATACAAACATTTTATTTTATATCAAAAAATAAATTGAATTTAATCAAAAAGAAATTCAACTAAATAAATTTAATTCATATCATTCCATTTATCATTTCAAAAATTCAATCAATCAACCCCCAAATAATATGGATGTAAGGCCACCAGGACTAGCCCTAAAGTAAAAACACAAAAAAAACAAGTTCAACTTGTGTTAAGCTGATCCAATCATAAGAAGTAAAAATACTTCTTATGAGGGGATAAGCCCAACACATGTTGAACTGATTTGATTGGGCTAGCAAAAGAATCAGTTCTCAACCACTATAGAAGCAAGATGTATGAGTTGTGAAGAAATTGGGAGAACTTTATTTGTCTTGTGGCTGACAACTCCACTCCACACACCATGACTCAATAAAAACAACTCAAAAAACAAAACCTAACAAATCAAAGCCCCTGAATTCAAATCTCCCATAAAGATTTGAAATATTTATCTCCTCATGAATTTTTTTTTTAAAATTTTCAACTTTTCACCTCAAAAATTCATCTAATAAATAAACCCCAATGATTACTTCCAGGAACCTCTTTTTAATGTTATATAAATTATTAGTATAATTTTTTTCACTCAATTTCTTCTCAATATATTTCTGAAGTATCTAATACTATCTTCATTTCATTTCTTAAAAATAAATTCTTTTTTCACAATGACGCAAGAAAAAATCCACCCATTTTTCAGAACTGTTTCACCAGGTAAATCTTCCATTATCTCCTCTAATCAAAAAAATTATTCAGCTCCTCTTTCTCCTTCCTGATCTACACAAACTCCTAATTCCACCCCTATGGAACCTCCTCCTGAACTATAATATAATTAAAAGGAGTAGCTACTTGATGCTACCTAATCATGGGCAAACTTCCATGGAGATGACATGTCTACCAAATTAGGGCGTATCATAGTTAAAATTTTCAAAAAAACTAAATGGCTTATGTCAGGCTTATCCATTTTTTTCAAAATTTTATTTTTTCAGTTAAAACCATTGATTCATTGTTTGTTTTAAAAAATTGATATTTTTCCTGTAATAAGCTATTTAAATTTTTTCAAAATTTTAACTCTGATACACCCTATTATACAGTTCCAAGGAACACACCTAAACAAATTTTTGTGAAAAATCTGGGGGTGAAAAACCCAGAAAAAATACCAAGATTTTTGAAAAAGCAAGAAAGACCAATTTCCCTTTCATATGATCTGAGAATTTTTCCAAAGTATTGGGTATCTGGCAGGTCAAATTTATATGTCCAGACCACAACCATCTAGCTTAAAATTATCCTTTAATACATACAATCCACAGGATAATCCAACTGAATCAAGAAGAGACTGCAGAAAATTTAACCAAGGCTGGTGTTCCTCCCTTGAAAATTTTAGATCCCCTTATACAATCCTCCTCATTGCCTGTTCATACCAACCTCAGTACCATTTTAAAGAAATTATAACAAATTCAAAAAACTTATCTTTATGAAAAAATCCTATTTAAGCCCTAATACTGGAACTCCTCAATCTTTCTTTTGTCACACAAATTAAAAATATGGATGTAAAAATCACTTCTTTATTTATTTCACGCCCCAATTTCCATCAAATTTTTCAAATTTTTCCCTAATTTTCTCAAAAATGGAATGCACGTATAAAATAAACAAGTTTGGAATTCCCCTTCTTCATATTTTTGGGGTAAAATACTTTTCAAGAAATTCCTCAGTTGTTTTATTTGTTTTTATCTCGAGAGGAAAAAGCTAACCATCAATAGGCCCTCAATCAAGTCCAGGAAATATTAGAACATCAAGAAACAAGGTTTATTTTGACAGAAAAAGAACAAGCATTGATTAGTTAAATCAAAAGGTTTTTCCCATCTTTTAATCATCTTCTCTTTCTCTTTCAAATTCTTAATAATATTCAAATACAATTCAGGCAGGAATTCAAATTTCAAGTTGAATTGATTTTTTTAAAGAAACATTCACATCAGTTGGTCCATTCAAAATCTGAATCAATATATCATGAGAAATTTACAAAAATTCCTCTATTCTGGAATCCCACTACATCAGACTAAATGATTGAAGGCTGGAACTGGATCACCCAAAAAAAAAAGGTCTCTTACTTGTGCAAAAAACACTTTAAATTTTAAAATACATTTATCTCAAGAATAGAAGGCCTAAATTCATACATTAAATGTCACATCAGTTTTTCTACTGGTTCTTTTTCTAATGTAGCTCATAAGAGTTAAAATTCAATCAATATACAAATCCATGAGAGACCTATCAAATCCTCTCAGAAAGATTTCAAGCATCTCATTGGTTTTCCCCACTCTGTTGACAATCTCTCTGGGAAAATAAGCAATTTTGGCCTTAAAATCATTCATTCATTTCATCAAGTTCCTGAATCTTCAAACTCTTGCAAAAACTGTGATCACTTTTGTTATATGGGTATACCATGTATTCAGAAATTCAAATTAGTTATTGTAAAGGGTTAACTCATCCAAATTGAGGATCTTTACCCTCAATAAAATTTCAAACCCCCATTCTCATTTTTTTTATTCAAGTCAAAATGAATACATTTCTTGTTGATTTATATTTTTCTTTCTCCAGTTAAACATTAACTGTAATTCAACCAAATAATAACCAAACCTTGCAGTTGCATCTAAGACCACTAATTAAAATAAATTCTTAACTGAATTATTTGAAGAATTCCACAAGTTTCCACCTGGATAACAACATTATTATCTGGGTAAAACAAAGAAGGTTTCAAGTGGGAAATATCACCTTGTTCTGATTCAAGAGCCAAATTTTACTCAAATATCTAAAGCAAGAGGAAGACCCAAAGGAGCATCCAACAATCAAGAAGATTTCTCAGTCCTTGATTGAAAAAGATCTATATTTTTTTGAATATTGGGAACCACAAAAGAGGAGAGGAAGGCCTAAGAAGGAATTTGCAGAAAATTCAATGGTCAGTAACCATTTTTTGGAAAAAAATCAACTTTCATAATTGATATTTTTTTATGTATTGATTCAGTTTTCAAGAAAGTAGAAGGCCAGAAATTAAAATTGAAAGGGGAATAAGAAGATGGAATCAGAAAAAGAGATTAATTTATATAGGGAATTGAATTTTTCATGCCCCCAATCCTTGATTTTGCATGGTTTTTATGTTCCCACAATGTCCTGTGAGATCCCCAGTCCATGTGTTAATCCTGTATTTCACGTTTTTTGGCGGGGCCTTCAAAAAAAAAAAGAATGGTTTCCTAGAAAGGCATCTAAAACCTCTGTGAAATAAAGATGAGACTTTTTGGAGAATTCAGAGGCCTTCAAAATTAGGCTTTAAAAATTGGGGGAAAAAACCACTTTAAGTCTCAAATCTGTTCACATTTTTAATATTTTTCTTTTTAAAATTTTGAAAAATTTGAAGAAAAAGAAATTTCCCAAATATGAAAGGCAATTTAAATATGATTCTTATAGATTTTTAGTGCTTCATTTCCCTCCCCCCCCCCCCCCCAGAAAATGGGATTAACATCAAAAATAAGACATTGTTTTTAACTTTTTTTACTTATCTTTTGAAAGAACTTTCAAAATTTTGAGCTTGCAGGCTTTGAAAGGGAATTGAAAAGGTCCACAGGAAATTATGTGAGGATTCTTTTAAGCTTTCTTTTTTCCAAAAAATTCATAATTAAAAACACAAAATTGTCATTTTTTCTCTAAATCATTGAGTCAATAATGTATAGAGAATTGTTTTTGAAGACATTCCAGACACAGATTAAATGATGAGAGTTTGGAAATAAAGTTTTAATTGAAAGATTCAGGGCTTTCTATTTTCCATTCACAGTGAATTTGGGTTCTTCATGTTCTAATATTTTATGAAGTTGAGTGAGGGACCATGGATAGTCTTCCTTTTTTTTCTTTGGAGAGGAAACAGAAACCAACATGGAAGGTTCTAGAAAAATTTTTGACCCCGAAAATTTCAAGAAGAGGCATGGAAATTTATTTGGTTTTCTAGACTTTAATACTGATGGAAAGAGATTGAATAATTTTATAGAATCAGGGTGAGAAATGAATAATAAGTTAATATGCCCATTTTGATTATTGATTTCATATTTTAACAATGAGATTCTCAATTCCATTAGTAAATCTTCAATGGGTGATTTTCCTTCCACTTTTTCTTTTTTAATTCTTGATATTTTTTAATAGATTGTACTGAGGTTTGGTTGAATGCAAGAATCAGATGACTGCATTAATGTATTGAGGATTTTGAGGGGAGGAACCCCAGATTTGGTTGAAAATTTAATCATATACTATTGAGATCTCTGAATAATTCTATGAACTGGATGGTTAGATGGATCATTTGATGGAGGATGATTGTAATCAGGGCATTGGATTTCAATTTCCGGAAAAGAACTCTTGTAAAAGCTTCCAGAGAATTGGAAAGGAAATTTTGTTATTCTAGTTGTTGAAAGTCTTTTTTTTTATCCAAATTGGGTTTATATTCCTTAGATTTTTCACATTGGTAAGTATATCTTTCTTCCTTAGAATTAAAAAATTTTGTGGAAATGGCATATCCATGGGACTTAGCCCACTCATAAACAGCATCCACTGGTTCTGCCTTGAATGATATGATAATTCAGGTGGAGGAGCCAAAGGGGTGGAATCATGGGGGTGATCTAATTCATTTGAAGCAGCAGAAAAAAAGAGGCAAATTCAGATAGTGCAGGAGAATAAGGAAAAGAAGAGAAAGGTATTAAAAGTGGTTTTATGTGTTGTTGAGACATTTTTTTATTTTTATTTTGATTTTGAGATGGGTTTCTTTGAAGATGGTTTTTTTTAAGATGTTTTTTTTTAAAGATGGTTACTTTTATGAAGACTTTGGAGTTTTTAATAGAGTATATATAGGGGAAAGATTAAGAATTTGAGAGAAAAAAGATTTCAGAGACTTGATATTTGAGGTAAAAAAATTTTTTTGGTTAGTTTTTGATGTTGGATTTATATGTCAATGATTTAAAAACAAATTCAGAAAAAGTTGAGAAAACATTGCTCAGGATTGATTTTATTTTTTATTTTTTATTGAAGTTTTGGATTCAGGGGGTTTGATATAGCATGGGTTGAGTTTTGAACTGGATTTGTTGAGTTGTGTTGAGTAGTGATGTGTGAATGGTTGATTGGTGTTGAGTTGTCATGATTGGTGATGGTGGTGATGATTGATGTGGTGTGGTGTGGATTCTGGATGGCTAAAGGTACTTTTATGGTTGAGGAGAGGATTGAACAGCCCCAAGAGTTGAGGAGGAGGCAGGAAATCATTAAAAACCATATTTAATATCAGATTATTCATATAGAAGAGCCCAAAAATGCGGACCTACCCCCAAAAGGGCTCTAAACATGGTGATTGGAGGTTAGCAATTTGAGGGATAAGTCAAGTTCAAAAAAAATATGAAAAAAAATATATTTATTCTTCATGAGAAGTGAATTTCAAGACCATAAACTTGGATTTTCCATAAAACCAACAAAAATAGTACAGAAATGGCTTCAAACTGAGCCCCAAAACAGACACTTGCTGTTATTGTTGTAGATGAATCAATTATTTTTAGGTAACTAATTGATCCTAAAAATCTCCAAATCATTTTATTGTTCCCTTCTAAATCCCCGCTATAAGGCTGCAAGCTTAAAATTTGTCAAATTCTTTGGAAATATAAGGAAAACAAAAGTTGAAAACAATGTGTTATTTTTGATGTTAATCCCATTTTCTGGAAGGGAAATGAAGTTCTAAAAATATATAAAAATCATATTTGAATTTCTTTTCATAGTTGAAAACTTTCTGCCTTTTCAGATTTTTCAAAATATCAAAAATAAAAATTTTCAAAATATGAAAAGATTTGAGACATAAAGCGGGGTTTTTGTTCAATTTTTTGAGTGTAATTTTGAAAGCCTTTAAATTGGCCAAAAAACCTCATCTTTCTTTTGCAGAGGGTATATAGGCCTGTTTAGGAACCCAATTTTTTTTTTTGACCACTTCACCAAACCCCATGAAATCAAGGATTACCTCAATTATATTGAAAAGGGGCATTCAAAAACTCCTTCAATTGACTTAAGCTTTTCACCAATTTGTTGGGATTCAAATAACACTGAAATCTGTAAATCTGTCCATCAAGGCATAAATTGATCCTTTTTTTTGAATAAATTGATTGTTTTTGAACTTTTGGTTTTTGAATTCAAAATTTTTGATTTTATCAACCTCATAACCACAATTAATTCTGGTACTCAAATAAATAACACAAAGCACAAGTAACTGTCACAAATGCTTCTGGTGTGCAAGATGCAGATGGAACAGACACTACTACTCAGAGAACTCAAGGATGATTGATTGGGATTGCAATCAGGAGGGTGACAGGAGGAATACAGAGGATGAGGGTGAAAGGATGTGAGGGGAAGTCTAGGAGAAGATTTTAAAAGAAGGATTTGTTGAATCCTATAAGAGTAACACCAGGAAGTGGCAAGTTGATATGAGTCTATCTGGCTGGGTCAAGATTGGCTTGTGCTGAGATGACATGTACTGGATGATGTACTAAGCAGTAAGAAGTAGTATACTAATCACTGGGGGGGAATTATTCCAAGAGGTGAAGAGAGGCCAGTATATGTGAGGATGGAGGAGGAGGCCTTGAGGGACGATTGACTGGTGATGGAGGTAGTAGTTCCCATGGTATTACATTTTGATCTGATGGGCTTGAGGATTTGGTTGATTAATGGTTGATGAGCCCATCCAGGAAGATCTGAAATTTACTGATCTGTAAGGCCTGGGAAAATAATCTGGTGTACAGACAGTGAGAGAGTGTGCACATTCACATGTACCTATGGGGTGAGGGTGAGGTAAAGGATGAACCAAGCCATAGAGAGAGAGGAATCCTGGGAAGAATTACTGAAAACCATCACACAGTGGTGAGGTGAAAATTTTGCTAGAGATTATCCCATGCAGGGAGAGAGTGATCCTGGGAGAAGAAGGTGGAGACTGAAAGATATTCATGAGTAATATACAGTGGCAGGTACAGGATTAGGTGGAGTTGTGATTGAGGTTTGAGTGGGGCTGATTAGAGGTTGAATTGGCTTTTTTGAAGGAGTTTCAAACTGTTCTATGACAGTAAAATGATGAGGGACTAAATATCCCATGAATCAATGAAATCCTTAGGCCACATGAACTTGTAATACTGCATTTATAAATTGGATGAAACCATGGTAACAAAGACAATAGGATGAAATATTCCAGGAATTTCCAAATCAATGCATAAATGAAAAATAGAACAACCCAATGAAACCTTTAAGAGATAGGGACATTTCTGAAGATTCCACATGAACTTCAGAATCTTGAAATCCTTGGATTAAATGATAAACAGAATTCAGTAGTATAATAAAGAGAAGAAATTATAAAGGTTCTCATATTTTCTAAAGAACAGGATTGGTGGTTAATTTAAGTTTTTGATTGATGGGATAGAGTCAGCTTAGTTGAAAATTTTAAAATCAAGTATGATGATGAATTCCCATGTTTGAAAGAAATCTGGGATTATTTGAACCCATTGGATTGATTTGAAATTTATCAATTAACAGAGGAAAAATCATTAAAACAGAAAATGTTTATAATTTATGAATGAAGATAAAACTTGGGAATAAGAATGATTTGCAGAGGCAGACATCAAAAGAAGATCACAGTTTGGTTGATGATAAATCTTGGTAGGTGGTAGGATTTTCCATGTTGATATCCAGGAGGTTTATGATACATAAAAAGGCTCTTCTTGTCATCACTCAAGGGGATTTTTTTTGTTATCAAGTATTCAGACTAAATAGGACTCAATCTAGTTATTTTCCCCCCTCAAAATCCCACAGTCAATATGGGAAGAAATCCTTCTTTTTTATTTATTAATTATTTTCCTTTGGGTAGATTTTACATCCTTTGAAGGCACAAATGATGACCAAAAATGAAAACAAATAAAATAAAAATAAAAAATAAAAACCATTTTTCATTTTCAATTTTCTTCTTCTTCTTCTTCTGCTTCTTCTTCTTTTTCCCTCAGTAAAATAATTTGAATTCCTGAATTTTTTTTTAACCTCAATCAAAAAATCATGATCAGAAGAGCCTCCCTCATCTCCCATTCCATCCACACAGGTGTTCTTCAATTCCAAACATCATCCAGTTAAGACCACAACGGATGAAAAATCAAAAGCCATCATTTTCAACCCTGATCCAATCAACCATGCTAATCAACCAAAGTTTTTTTTTTTTAAAAAAAAAAACCATCATGGGTCATATTTTTTTTAATATATTTATGGGTGATGATAAATTCACAACTCCCAGTTGTGTTGGAGTTGTGTAGGGACCTACACGGTCCAATTGATGTGTGGGGGCCCATACACACTTCAAATGGGTTGTTCCAAACACCATTTATTCATTTATTTATTTATTCATTCATTTATTTATTTATGAATTTATTTATTTATTCATTTATTTATTTGATTATTAATTTATTAATTTATTCATTCATTCATTTATTCATTTATTTATCTATTTATTCATTTATCTATTGATCTATTGATTTCTTTATTTGTTAATTAATTACTTGATTAATTAATTAATTGATTAATTAATTAATTGATTAATTAATTAATTGATTAATTAATTAATTGATTAATTAATTGATTGATTGATTTTAACCAAAAAATCACCTTTTTTGATTTTTGGTTGATTTCTGCTTTTTTTTTTTGATTTTTGATTCATTTTATTTTGGTTTTTTTTGGCCCACAAGGCCTGTAGTCGTGTGGCAGGGAACACAACTACATTTGAGTTGTCTACAACCCCACATGACTCAAATGTAGTCATGTAAGGTGCCACACAACACAGTACCATTGTGTGGGGGCTACACAACTACAGTCAAGTTGTGTAGGGGCTACACAACTTAATTGTAGTTTTGTAGTGTGCCACATGGCCCATTTTAGTTGTGTACACAATTCATTTGAGTTACAAATTTATCATCACCCTGTATATATATATATTCAGTCTCAATCCTCATGGTTCCAAGGTCATTTATGATCTGTAGATGAACCTGTGTTTAGAGAACCCCAAGAAATCTGGAGGAGGAGAGTAAGGAGGAGGAGGATGACATCAAAGTTGGTTTAGATTGGATGGATCCCAAACTTAAGCAATCAGTAAGCAATATTACCTGCTCAGATCTGATCATCACTCTCTAGATCTCTGGCTATATCCCTATCTCATTCACTCACCCAGCTGCTCATCACCTTGGCATCACCCTCAGGACTTCAGGTTCAAATTTCAATCTTCAAGTCCAACCCAACTCTCATTAGTCCAACCCAACTCTCATTGGTCCATCCTACATTTCTCAAATCATTTCAGTTTCCTTCTGTTGTTCTTCACCACCATCACACTTCTCATTGTCATTGTCCAGACCTAATCCCTTTTTGATGATGCTTCTGGCTCAGCTGGGTCCAATGAAGATTCAAACATCATGATGTATTTTTTTTTTGATTGGCATCATGTGATCATCAAACTTGGCAGGGCTTCTCTGGGTTCACCATAGGTATACATGAATGCCCCTCTGAGCAAAGGTCAGGTGTTGGCAACCCACTTTGTTTTTTTTTGGGGGGGGGGGCTTGGTGGACAATTAGTTTTGGTAAATTCAATCCCAATTAGATCTTTTCCCCATCAAGTTCCTTGGAGGATAATCTCCACAAGAATCGTAGTCCAAACAAGAGAGGGTTAGAAACGAGAGAAGAAGGAAAAAACAGAGGCCCCAAAGTGTATAACACTAGATGAGGAAGTGATTTTCATCTTTATTTCGGTGGATCAAATGGAGCAGATGAGCCTGTGGGTCTAAGTTTAATCCGTTACTTTTTCACAACTGTGGATAGAATACAAGATATCATTATGTTTTTTTTTAAAAAAAAAAGAAGAAGAAGAAGAAAATGAAATGAAATCAATCGATGGAGTGAAAAGGAGGAAGAATCCAACATCAACAAACCCAACTCAACAAATTGACGGAAAAAGAAAAAGAAATGGTGTCAACTTAACTCGTAACCACGTCTTCATCCTCCAAGACATGCTCCAGCCCAACCTTTTGTCCTCTCGCATGTTTGGCGGAAGTACCCTAACTCATTCGAACACATGGATCAAGACGAATTACATCAATCCCAAACCTGGCACATGATGTACCCTCAGAAGTCCTAGGAATCAAAGGAAACAAGTGAAGCCAACTAGCTTACCCAGACTACACAACTGTCATGAACCAGCAGTAATTAGTTTTTTTTTGTTATGGTTTCATAAGCGCAACAAAACGATCAAGACAATAGTAATTCGTGGTTTTGTGAACATTTGGCCCAAGATAAGGCGCGCATAGGGACACAAGACGGACAGATTGCGTTTATTTTCATTTTTTACTTTTTTCTTTACCTGACCAGATTCGGACGGAGTGATTGAGAGAAATCCACTCAACTATTTCATCTGTTTAGCGATTTCCTTGTGAATCGCATTACAAAAGTCTTCGACCGTGCATTTGGCAGTCTTTAGGACAACGGGTTGAGAGTAGTCGGGTTGCTTTCCACGTGGTTTGGTGTAAACTCGAACGAGGTCAAGTTTGTGCCAGAGGGCATCGATCAGCTCGTCGATGTTCCTAGGGGTGCGATTCGGGGAGATATAGTAGATAAGAAGGTACATATGCATACACATATTTAAAGATCAAGTTTTTAATTGAAAACCCGAGGATGGACAACAAGAACCTACAACCACTCTTTCACCGAGATAGGCACACTGTTCGGAATCCGGTACAATAGGTCCAGCTCCTCGATCGAAATCGCATCAATCTTATTCCTATTAATCCCATAAGATGATGACCCACAGTATAACCAATCAATAGTATGTTCAAGATTTAATCAACCCCGTCACTGTACTCACAGCACGTAGAGACAAGGCATGTAGACTCTGTGGAAAAACGAACAAAGGCTTCGTATTAGCACCCAAAGGTATGATTAGGATGTCCAATTTTTCGGGCCGGACGTTCGTCCTACCCAACCGAATAAAAAAAAAAGTCTGACCGATTTCCCTCGATTACATCAATCAACTCATCCAAGGTAGCATCACAACGAAAGGCGACATCAGCATTGCTCAGTCTGTATTCGGCCAAAACGGCCTTGATTTCCTCCGGCTCGAGTTTGGTGAGTGGGACAGTGTTTGAGATCGCAATTCCACCCTTATCTTTCTTCTTTATGATTATGTTGGGTGGTTTCTTGTTGAGCCGAATGCCGAAGCCCTAGAGATGGTGTATGAGACAGATCAGCTTCCAAACGCGTTAAATCCCACTCGGAGTTACCACAATCGGAAAATCTTTTACTTCTAATTCGTTCTCAATAATACGTTTATCATCCAGGGGCTTCAGTACGTCGAGGACTATGAATAAAAGATTGCAGGAACTGGACGAGGATCACAGCCAATAAAACATGAGAGGGCTCTGCGGTTAAAAGGGCGAAAACGGGAGAAGAAAATTTCCTCACCGGGCAACTAAACCCCAAGTCGTCCGTCAAATAGGTTCGAAGCAAGATTCGAAATCAAGAAGGGACAAAAAATTAGACTGGGGCCAACGAAACTTGGCGGCTAGTTCAGCTGACCGGCAATGACCTGTCGCCCACGTCCCTTTCCGTCTTTAGCCCCTTCAATAATTCCAGGAAGATCTAAAATTTGAATCGAGGCACCCCGAACATTCATCGTCCCAGGCACGGTTGTCCTTTTATGGGAAGGTTGATTGAAACAAATTCAAACCAAGTCAAAGGCCAGTTTGAGCGCAAGGAGGTGGGAAACTTGGGATAAGACAGGGTAGGCAGGACGGACAGAGTGGTGAATTCATATGCAGCAACTGCGGATTGAGTACCGGTCAAACCAGACATGAGAGAAGATTTTCCAACCGAAGGGACTGATTCAAAAGAGTCGAGGAGGAAAGAAGAAGAAAAGAAGAGAAATCAGACCCAAGAAGCTACCGAACTATTCTTCAAGTGATGACTTGAGTTTGACGTACACCCAACAAATCCCACACTAGCAACTCCTGTCCTAGCCACATCAAACCCAACACCTCCCCCGCCCCCACCACCAGAAGATGGGGTTAGCAGTTCTCGTTTGAGTTTTGCGAGTTTTGCCTTCAGTTGACCTGTTGAGTTGATAGGTTGACTTAGTCATCCACTGGGAAAATGTTGTCCTTCTGAAGGCTGAGGAGGATCGATAGTCAAAATGATCTCGAGTTTGACAGGCTCGGCGTTTCTTTTTTGGACCCTCCCATTTGATACGTACCTAGATGAAAAGCAGTGGCTTTATTCTGTCAATTGAACCAAATGATGTGTAGTTCGATGATCAGTTTCACGTGCTCACGTTAGAGAAGCATGAGGCTTGATGTTCGAGATGGTAGTCGAAGCAATGCGATCAGTTAGGAACTAACTTTTTGGGTCTTGGCCTACACATTTGGATCGGATCGATGAACGTTCCAGTCGGTGGGGTGAGGATGAGATGTTTAGGGTAGGAATGAAAAGGTGTAGGAAGGAATATTCATCGGATCAACACCCTGATGCGCTCGTTCGAATATGCTATTGATGTAGTGCTTCCAAAAACGTTCTCATGTATAATATATATACTATATTTTTCACGTGTGAGCGGAGATGGGGATTCATGGATCTCGGATGGGTTCGAAAACGTTTCTAAATCATACCATCTCATCCTCGATGGCCTTGATCTTCTCTATTGCCGTCGACATCTTGAGGATGAATGTGGAGCGAAGTATGAGGGTATTGAGGTTTACTTTCGAGCGATTATCCTTCGATTTCAGTCGATTCGAGACACTTGATTTGTCTTGATGATCTCAAGCTTGACCACGAACGAGAATCGAGCGATCGAGATCTTCTAGTTTGAATACTAAAAGGGATGTTGAAGTTGAATCGTCGAATCAGTTTCAAGAATATCTCCCAGCTCGATCGATAGGGTAGTGATGAAGGAGATCGAGATCGAGTTGACTCACGAAGATCTGTTTGGTTTTCTTAATCCCAAGAATTCCTTCTATCGGCTGGTTTGAGTTGGATTGGCAATCGAGGCCGAAGTCGATCGACACGCTCAATGCTGAAATCGAAAACTTCAGAGTGCCAGGAAAACTTCGGGCTGGGCCACCGACCCAGCAGCCCAGTCCCGCCGGCGCCACCCACGACGTCCCTCGACCACCAGAGCTTCGTCTTCGAGCCCCTCCCCGACGAGGAGGAATGTCATCCAGGGACCACAACAGGCGCAGCCATGTCGCTGCACATGAGCAACAAAGCTCAGCGTGGTCTTGGACATAGAGATACATACTTACCAGCGCAGAACCCTATGAGCCAGCTCACTTGCTTCAACCGATACTTGTCACCCTACGTAGAACTTGAGTGACTTCGACTAAGATGGGATCGACCGAAGAGATTGACCTCAGATCGAACGAACAGAGTCGCACTACCCCTGGTGGTCCATGCCAGCAGATCAAATCAGACCTCACGGCGTGTATCTTGGGATCGGATTGTGTTTTGAAACCACCTTATAGAACACCAAAGGAATGCTTACGAGACCATCTACACGAATTACCGGCTGAATGTTCACACCTCCGATACGCCTTCTTCGATTGTAAACGTGGTCTCGTCAGTACTCATCGTCTTCATTCTAAGCCTTGAATGCCCTTCTCTCCCTCTCTGCCTGCTAAAGTTCAAACCGATCGCTCGTTCTATCCCACTTTCCATCTTAGCTCGATATGAGGAAACGCTTCAGAGGGCTGGATCCTAGTCAAACGACCACCTCATAACGATCTTCTTACGCTTTCATCCATCCAGTCTAGAATTCAAACCGCACGCAATTGTATTTTTTTAACAACAGCTTCACAAATTGCAAGATTGAACATCGACTTGATGTTTATCATTCATCTTCCTTAAAGATTAGAACGTGATCGATTGCACGATGGACTACAGAAGAAAGAGAGAAGACAGCGAAGGAGATCAAACCTTGCTGATTTCCAGATGAAACGGGAAGAGATAAGACCTTGCGGGGTTTTCCGGCCAAGTTTTATCCAATCAAACATTTCTTCTTATTGGTCTAAGCAGCATGGATGTCTTTTTCATTGGAACAGCAGGATACTCCCCCATGGATTGAGAATCCAAAGGCTGATAAGATGAGATGGCACAGCTGAGTTCAGTCAACCCTCTGATCAGGTTGTATCTGTAGGCAAAGGGATACTGATTAAGTTAACCATTAGGCTGGGGTGATTCAATATTTGAGTGAAATAAGGTGACATAGCCTCTTTCCAAGATAATGATAGCAGCAACCAGGTAGAGAATAAATGACATTTCCACGTGACACTCAGGGAGTTGAGAGTGATAGTGAAAATTAAGATCTAATTTTAAATGGTGATACCAACATCCATGGGATATAATGATGAGAGGGAAGGACTCCTTGAGGGAGAAAAGCTTAAGGAAGGCTCAGACCAAGGTTGGTGTGGAGAAAACAAGGGAAAGTTGGAGTGAGTAAAATTACTAGGAGGAAGAAAAGTGAGGTTGATAAAGAAAAAATAGAGATCCCCCAAAGGGAGCCTAAAGAAAACCAGGAAGACCAGGAAGGGTCAATAAACAAAGTAAGAGAAGTAGGTGAGAGAGGACAGCCAATGGCTGAGGAAGAAGGCTTCTGTAGGAATGGGCTGATTGGCATAAACAGCAAAAAGCTGGAGAATAGGAGATAATGAACATCCACAAGGATAAGGAGACAAGAATAGACAGCCAAAGGATGGAGGTATAATGAGCAGCTACAGACATTGATAAACAGTCAAAGGCTCAAACAGCTCATGAGTAGAGAGGTAAATTCCCAGAAGATGACTGCTGGTTAGATACTATAAATTCCAAGAGAAGACTTTCCAAATTTTCTCTTAAACATGTCTAGATGGCACAAACACTGAAAAAACAGGAAATCCTGGGGCAAAAAGAAGAAATGCAAGGTCAAAATTGGGTTTGAAAAATTCTGCATTAAAGGTTGCTTATCCAGTTTTTTATCAAAATTGACAGCAGTATACTCACCTTAACTCCATCAAAAAACCAAACAATCCCCTGTCTTCAGTCCTTTATCTTCCTCTCTTGTTGCATTGTTTCTTCAAGTGGGTTGCTTGCCTCTCACCCCATTTCTCATTTTCAAATAAATATTTTCTTCCTTCAAGTATGCTGTATTTTTCAATTTTTTCAAGTTTTTTTTTTTTTTGGAAAAAAAGGGAAAAAAATCTTGATCTCATGTTAATAAAAATGTTGTGTGAAAAAGAAAAAAATGTGGTCACATAATGTGAAAAATTAGGAAATAATGGTGAAAGAAGCAAGCGGGTTTTTTTCTTGTCCATTCCTAGACATTTTTTTTTTAACTTTAGGGCATAAAAAATCAAATTTAGAGACCAGAAATTGAATTTAGGGGGAAAGAAATAGAACAAAAGATGAAGTAGAAAAGGAAAAAGAGGACATCACTTGTCAAGTAGTGGATGGGCAAGAATCATTGAACAAGAGGATAGTATTCTTGGAACTGATTATGATAAAATTGAACCATATGATTCTGTAAATCTGAGGAGACAAGCAACAATCATAAAAATAAAAAAAAAATCAAAGCTGAGCAGAAACAAATATGAATTTTAAACATAAAAACTGTTGAGTTTTTATTTTTATTTAATTTTCTGTCCATTTCCTGATGGTCCAGCTTCCAGAAACCAGGAAAGCACTGTACAAATGGCAGAGTTTTGAGGGAACAAAAATCCTAAGAATATTCTTGTTACAGGTTTCCTGTCCATATTTTTTTCAATCCAGTCAGGATGCTGAGCCATCAGTTTCACTATATCAAATCATCAAACACCAAAATTAGGATTAAAGGATGGTAATTAATTAACTTCCAAGCCATTCCTTTTACACCCTCCTCAGATAATTTATCCTTTACTTTATCCTCTAAATTAAACCATCCTCTAATATAATTCCCTGAATAGAGGTGTAAATTATCCCCAGGTAAGTTTTTGGCCTCTATGTTACCTATTACCAATGAAATTGTGTTAATTATAAACCCACCTTCATCCCAAACCTTCACTTTTCACTAGTATTATCCATATCAAGATGGATAATTCATATTTTTATTGAGTAATAATATATATTCATGCACCTATTGTTGATTCTCTGCTTAATTAACTGAAGTTCAGCTGTCACAATACTTTTGAAGCGCTTCAGGAATCTCTGTTACCTGCCTGTCACAACTCTCCACTGCCAATGTTCATGAGATCTTAACAACCTCAAATGGTCAACCAGGGGCCTCTTGCAACGTTCTTTGACCTTCTGGCCTCCAACCCCATCCTTTATCCCTCCAATCCTTCACTTTTTATATCTTCCTTTATTCTTCTCTATTCTTCTTTCCATGTAAATTTCTTCTTATTTAAACCATTAACTCCTCTCCTCAACACCTCTTCTCACAACACTCAACGCTATCAAATTTGATTGGCTAACACTTACTCCAGGACTATTCAAACCGTCCTTCTAAACCGCTGACTTTGCGTTCTTGTCCTATTTGGTGAGAAACAGCAAATCAGGATTTATCTCAACTTTTTCATCAGCCCTGTTTCCTTACTTTTTTTTTAGCTCAATGACTCACCACATCTTCATCAATGCATTCACTTTTACTGTTGTCAGAACATCATCTTGCCAGCTCCTCATCTGTCCTTTCTCAGTCCATCAGTCCATCTCTCAGAAAAGCTTTTTGGGTGTGTTACAGACACTTTTAGCTTCTCTATATTCTTGTTTTTACTTCTCTCTTATGTTGATATTATTTCTGGAATCCTTTTAGTCTGGTTTAACTTCCTACTCTCTATCTCAGAAATTTCATTATTTCTATCACAATTAAAAGTCAAATTTGAATTTAGAACCAGGCCGCTATGGACTCTATAAACCCCACAATTCTCAAGACTACTATTGAGGCTATTCCTCTACTAACCAAGGACAGCTTTAAAATCTGGAAAACTTGAATGCAATATCTACTTAATCTGGCAAAACTAAAGGACCTCATTACCCTCTCCAATTATCTGGAACCAGGTTACAAATCCATTCTTACCTCCATCATCATATCCAAATTTTCACCTAGTGTTCACTCCAATATCATCTCTGTTTCCAATTAAGAAAACTCAAAAGATATATGTAACAATCTCCTGAAGAACTTTGTCTCATCAAAAACTGCTAATTGGGCCTGAGTTTACAAAAGCTTTGCAACCATAACTTTTGATGAGACCAATATTCAGCTCTTTATAACCAAGATCAAAACTGGCATCACTTGTCTTCAGGAGATAGGAATCATACTTCCCACCAATATGCTTGAATATATGATACTTGCTAAGCTGACATCTACCCCTGCCATGAAGGCCATTCAACAGTCAATCATGCACTTGGCGTTTGAATCTGAAATTACTCTGGACACAGTCCTTGATCACTTAAGGATTCATCTCAACAAGCAGAAGATGGCTAATGGCTCTTCACAAGGAAGCTCATCTCTTTCTCTTTACACTGAGGTAAACAGGAAATGCAAGCCAAGGAAGCATAATCCAATGCCAAACCATCCCAAACACAAATTTTGGATGCTCTACCCCCACCTGCATCCCCAATCATTGAACCAAGAAGGAAGCAATATTGTAAGCTTTATTTCATACACTTCTAATTCTGATCCTCTTCACTTTATTCTTGACTCAGGCTCCTCCAAACATATGGTGGCTGATCAAAATCTCTTTGAATTCCTAGAAAACAAGTACCAAGGATCAGTTAATACCAGCTGTGGACTTGGCAGACTGGAGATAAAAGGGATTGGATCTATCAAACTTGCCTTCCCCTTCTCTTCTATCCTTCTAAGTGATGTTCTGTTTGTTCTAGAAATCTCAGAAAATTTGATCTCACTTCATTGTCTTATCCTTGAAAATTTTGATGTGTCTTTTCAATCTCATCACTTCTTGATCAAGAGAGATTCTCTAGAATTTTGCAATGGATTATATTCCAATCATATTCCCTATCTGAATCTTCAGTCTACTCCTACATGTGCATCTCATCTTTCCTCTGCAGAGATTCTTCAAAAATCTCTTGGTCATGTAAGCTATCATCAAATCCAACACAAATTGAACATACCTGTCAAAGAGGATAGTCAATGCAAATCCTGATCTTTGTTAAAAATTACTTGCGCCTCCTTCAAGTATCAATCATCTAGAGCCAATAGAGTATTGAAAGAAGTTCACCTTGACACTGTCAGTCCCCTTCCCGCTTCCTCTGCTGGTCATAGGTATTTCCTCACTGTGGTTGACTCCTACTCCAGGTTCTGCGCTGCCTTGCCTATGAAGAGTAAGGACAAGATTCCTGCAAAAATGATCAGTTTCTTAGAGCTGGAAGCAAAAAAACTTGGCTACTACCCCTCCATCATTCACTCTGACTGCGGAACTGAATTTGTTAATTGCCAAATGACTGATTTCTGCGGCAAGAACCACATCAAACAATCTGTCTCCAACCCCTATACCCCCCAGAAGAACTGCCTAGCCAAATGATTCAATAGAACTATTTTTGAATCACTGAGAACCATCATCCATGACTCAGGGTTTCCTTCCCATCTCTTGCCTGAATCAGTCTTTTCATCTACTCTAACCCTTGATCAAATTCCATCCTTTAAGGCAAAGAAGTCCCCATTTGAGCTATTCAAGAATTGGTCCCTTCTGCTATCCTACTTTCATCCAATAGGCTACCCATTATCATACCTCATCCAGCCCAAATCCGCACAGGAAGGGTCAACCAGAAGTTCATCTTTGGTGAGTATTGATGTGATTAATCAATGTTATTGGAATTTTGGCTGAGAGAGTTTTGATTATAGGAACCCAAAATGAAATAACTCAATAAAATTCCTGAGAAATCACATAAGTTCTTGGGTGAGGTTTGGGATACAATTGGTGATGGGAATTGCAGATTTAGAGTCATTTCTAAATTTCTTGGGTATGATGAAGACAATTGGTTTAAAGTGCGAAAGGAAATGATTGAAACATTTGATAGACATAAAGGATGCTACATTAAGATGCTTGGTGGTGCCAAAGAGGTATAAAAGATTAAAGAAAGACTTGATGTTGAAGACATCAATGAAAAGATTCCCTCTTCAAAATGGCTGGCTAAGTTGGATATGGTTCAAATAATAGCAAACACATATGAAAGACATAGATATTTGATTTCATTGGAGTGATTATTCTCTTATAATTCAATGAAAAAAAGTCTTTAAAGATGAATCAGAGAATATTTAGATTTCCTTTGTAAACAATAACCACTGGGTTCTATTAGTAATAGAGGGATAAATGATTCAAATCCTGCCCATTATAGCAAAAACCTCTAATTTCATTTCAAAGAAAGCTTCTGGTTGGGTTGATCATTGGAAAGATCAACTGCATGTGTATTCTAGATTATATAATTCAATTATAGACTTCATTTCATCATTGGGTTTCCATAACATCATTATCTTGAGTGTTTTGAGTTAACCTCATTATCTTGAGTGTTTCAAATGAAAATTAATTGGTAAGTCAGTTCAACTTGGCTTGTGATGATCCCATCATAAGGATTATTTTTGCTTCTTGTTATGGGATCAGCTTAACAAAAGTTGAACCTGTTTTACTTTTTTGGTGTTTTTACTGTAGGGCTAGTCAAGTTGAACTTATATTTTTTGGATTTTTTAATTTAGGGCTAGTCAAGTTGAAATTTTATTTTTTGCCACTTATAATTTAGGGCTGCTCCATAGAGTCTTTCATTGTTTAGTTAAATTTTGGTGTTTTTACATTAGGGGTAGTCAAGTTGAACTTGTATTTTTTGATTTTTTTTTCCATTTTTTTGCAATTTTGATCAAAAAGTCAACTGGTTTTTGATTTTTTGGTTGTCTTCAGTTTTTTATTTTTATTTTTATTTTTATTTTGATTTTTTTTTAACCAAAAAATCAACATTTTTTGATTTTTTGGTTGATTTATGTTTTCTTTGTATTTTTATTTAGATTATTTTAGTTTTTTAGTTTTTTAGTTTTTAATTTTTTCAATTTTTTCAATTTTTTCAATTTTTTCAATTTTTTAATTTTTTAATTTTTTAATTTTTTAATTTTTTAATTTTTTAATTTTTTAATTTTTTAATTTTTTAATTTTTTAATTTTTTAATTTTTTAATTTTTTAATTTTTTAATTTTTTAATTTTTTAATTTTTTAATTTTTTAATTTTTTAATTTTTTAATTTTTTAATTTTTTAATTTTTTAATTTTTTAATTTTTTAATTTTTTAATTTTTTAATTTTTTAATTTTTTAATTTTTTAATTTTTTAATTTTTTAATTTTTAATTTTTTAATTTTTTAATTTTTTAATTTTTTTAATTTTTTTAATTTTTTAATTTTTTTAATTTTTTTTATTTTTTTATTTTGTTATTTTTTTATTTTTTTTATTTTTTTAATTTTTTTAATTTTTAATTTTTAATTTTTTTTCTTTCGCCCACAATGCTTTTAGTTGTGTGGCATGGAAAACAACTACATTCAAGTTGTGTACAACCCCACACAACTTGAATGTAGCCGTGTGTGGTGCCATACAAAACCAAACCATTGTGTGGGGGCTACACAACTACAGTCAAGCCATGTGGAGGCTACGCAACTTGATCAGGGTTGTGTAGTGTGCCACAAAACTCAAATGAGTAATGAATTTAACATTGCCCTTTTTCTTATTATTTTTCCTTAGAAAATGTGATATTAAAAAGTTCTTATCTGCCAAATTCAAAGCCAGACAATTTCACTCAAGATTTAGCAAAGGAGGAAGAAACAATTGAGCATATCAGGGTTTACCAGAGTCAAATGTTGAATAATTCAACTTGCTTATTTTGGGAAACTTATTAATTTTTCAAAAGATACTTTTTCATCAAAATAAACCATGAATCAATTGGTGAAACTGCCAAAAAGGAAGTTTTGAAAAAACAAAATGGAAAATCCCAAAATGAGCCAATGAAATTTTTTGAAAGTTCTGACTCTGATGCACCCTATTATTTTTAAGGGTGATGATAAATTCACGGCTCCAAATATGTGGTAGTTGTTTAGGACCCTACATGGCCCATTTGAGCCGTGGGGTCCCATAGACAATTACAAAGGCTGTTCCAAACAGGCGCAACTGCCAGGGTGTTGTATAGGAGCCCTTTTTGGGGGTGCGCAACCCCCAGGAAGTTGCGCCAGAATTAAAAAAAAGGTATTGAGTCAATGTTATTGAGGGGGACTGATATTGAAGCATCTTTAGTTTACTTCAACTAAAAACAAAACGTTTACATATATCAAATGGTAAATTTTTTTGAAAAGAAATAAAATCCTAAAAATGAAAAAAAATCAAGAAATAAAAAACATTCTGGAGGAAAAAAACAATCTTGGGACATCAGTATTTTTTATTATTTGCAAGGCTTTGAGTTAGGATAAAAATAAATTAATTTTATGAAATAAATATTTAAAGTGAAAGTTTCTACAAACCATTAAAACCAATTGAAATCAATTTTGAGTTATATTTCCTTGGTATGATGGTGATGACATTTTTTATAGGTAGGTTGGAAGTTTTTGAAACCACAAATAACTAAATATTCAAGCTCTTTCAGAATCTGATGTTCATATTTTTCAACAATTCTATTTTTTTTAAGATTCAGGGCACTTTGAGCTGCTTTGTTTCCAATTTGCTCAAGGTTTGATTGTATTTGAACTAATTTTTATGGTTCAAAAATTGATTAAAATAGGTGCAATTATGATATTCTCCAGGTTTTTTATCATCTTAATCCTCTGGATAAATCAATTTGCAATTACTATCCTTGATAGGGGGTATCAGAGTTAGCAAACCCGCCATTAGAAACCCGTCATTTTTTTTGACCAACCCCACCATTTTTAATGGCGGGGTTCTGAAATACACATACCCCTTAACTGGTGTATTTCAAAATGGCTGGTTTCATGAAAATGGAAATCCCTTCACATCTCTATTGATTCACATCTCCATTGCTTCACATCTCTATTGCTTCACATCTCCATCTTCACACAAACCCCATCATCATCTCATCACTTCACATCAAATCACCATCTTTCTCAAAATGTCCAATCAAACTTCCCACCAGCAAGTTGAAAATGCAAAAAAGCTGACTGAACTTTTGTTAGTATTTGACTCCAATTCAGACTCAAATTCAGAATCCAATTTGGAATAAAATTGGTTGGCTTTGAATGCTTTATTACAAAAGCAATAAATTATTCCAAGAAGACAAACTCTCCACAAACCTATGTAAGAAAGGCAAAAGCTTCATCTCCTCCCCAACTTAAGCTTCCAGCAAATTTTCCAAACTCTATTTCCTTCATTCATAAAACTTTTTGAGATGATTGAAGAACACCACATCTTCCGGAACAATTCTTGGAATCCTCAACGCAATCCAGCTATCCAACTGGCTGTTGCTCTTTGTAGATTGGGATCAAATGGAAATGGAGCAGAAATTCATCAATTAGAAAATCTATTTGAAGTTGGTTATGGAACCATTGACTCCTACACCAAAAGAGTCATGATTGCTATCCTATCTTTTTGTTGCTCAGTCCTTTCTTGGCCAAAAAAAGAAGAAAGAAAGGAGATATCTCAAGTAATGGAGACTGAAGGCTTTCCTAGTTGCATTGGGTTTGTTGACGGAACCACCATCCCCTTGAGTCAAAAACCAAGCTAGATGGCAACCACTATTTGATTGCAGAAAAAGGAAACTGATTCATTTGTTTTCCAATGAATTTGATAACACCTTTGATCACACACTGACCAAATACTTTTTGTCTTTTTTTTAGATACTCTGTGGCACTACAACTTTTTTGTGATAACAACAAGAAGTTCATATCCCTCCATGCTGGCCTTCCAGGTTCTTGTCATGATTCATACGTGTTCAATTGGATGCAGATTTCCCAACAACTAGAGAAATACTTTGAGCAAGATCAATACCTTCTGGAAAATTCAGCTTATGCTAGTGGGAAATATGTGGTTTGAGAATACCGGAATGTTTTTTCCAACAATCAAGGAAAAACCAATTTCAACTATCATCTTGCCCAATCACAAGTTTGGATTGAGCATGCCATAGGAGTCCTGAAAGGAAGATGGGCAAGCTTAAGGGAAGTTCAAAACAATCTTCAAAATCCCAAACACATCAAGTTCCTCATCCACTGGATTATTACTTGTGTAATCCTTCACAATCTTTTGGCCAACATCAAAGATGAATGGGACAAAATATTTGAAGATGATATTCCTGATCCACCTCAAGTCATCCCTGTATTATCTTTTCCCTCATCTTCTTCTATGAGAGAGTGGATTTTACCCCTTGCCCTTTCCCACTTTGATGAGTAAGATTTTTTTCTGAAATAGGTAAAAATGTTTTTTTGTTTTGGTTTTTCAACCAAGAATCCTAGGCTGACTCACTCCGTTTTTTTTTTCTTTTTTTTTTCTTAGACAAAACTGACCCAACAACTCACCCCACCACACCACCCACCTCATTCCACCAAACCACCGGTCCACTCTCCTCCTCACCCACCACCACCTCCTCACCCACCACCTCCTCCTCACCCACCACCTTTGGCACCCCTGGTAAGCTCTCCTCATCATCCTCCTCATCCTCCCCATCATCAGAAGCTAACCAATTGTTCCATCCCCCTCCAGGAACCTTCAGGACCTCAGGTAAGCTCCCCCCTCCTCCTTATCCTCCTCTTACCTCCATCCTAGCTGACTCCTCCCTCTTACCTGCTCCTTCACCCCCCCCCCTCCTTGCTTGCTTGCCAGCCGCACCACTGGCCCCCACCACCTTGCTTGCCAGGCCCACCACTGCCCCCCTCCTTGCTTGCCGGCCCCACCACCACCCCCCCCTCCTTGCTTGCTTGCTCCTTCACCCCCCCCCCTCCTTGCTTGCTTGCCAGGCGCACCACCCCCCCTCCTTGCTTGCTTGCTCCTTCACCCCCCCCCCCCCTCCTTGCTTGCTTGCCGGGCACACCACCGCCACCCCCTCCTTGCTTGCCCTCCCTCCTTGCTTGCCTGCCAGCGCCACCTTGGCCCCCCCTCTCAATTGCTGCGGCCTGCCCCCCTCCGCCTTGCATTGGCCCCCCCCATCAATGCCCGCCCCCCAAAGCCTGCCTGCCCAGCCGACCAACCTCCCCCCCTCCCTGGCTCCCGGGCCCTACCTTCCTGACCCAACCCAAAGTCTCTGCCCAATTCCCTCACACCCAGGTAAGTTTTTTTTCCTTTATTTTAGGTGCCAATGTGATGTTTTTTTTTTTTTTTTTTTTTTTTTGGTGATCACGTTTCTGGTGAACTTGGGATCAAGTCCAGGTTTGGTTTCATTTTTTTTGATCCAATCTTGTTTCACCAATGATTTCCATTTGACTGACTGTTTTTTTTTGTTTTTTTTTCAATCCCTCAACGGCTATTGGTGAATGTCCAATTCTTCTCCCACCCCCCTCAAAATGTTAAACAAACAATCAAATCCAATCATGTTCCTCACCCCAATCTAAGTATAGGATTGGGAGGGAACAAGATGGAAGAAGATGGCTTGAAAAAAACACAGAGAGGTGGGAAGAGTAGGGATGCTTGCCAAAAGAGGCTTCAATCCCCCTCAAAATGTTACACAAACAATCAAATCCCGTCTTGTTCCTCACCCCAATCTAAGTATAGGATTGGGAGGGAACATGATGGAAGGAGATGGCTTTAAAAACACACAGAGAGGTGGGAAGAGTAGGGCTTCTTTCCAAAAGAGGCTTCAATCCCCCTTGAAATGTTACACAAACAATCAAATCCCATCTTGTTCCTCACCCCAATCTAAGTATAGGAGTGGGAGGGAATAAGATGGAAGGAGATGGCTTGAAAAAAACACAGAGAGGTGGGAAGAGTAGGGCTGCTTGCCAAAAGAGGATCTCTGATTATTCCTTTTTACTTGCAGTTCCAACCAGGAAATCAAATGGACTAATTATTGAAAACATGGATGAATTTTAAGTATCTGATGGCCAATTTGTTTTTCCTGACCTGAGATTTGGAATTTACTTCAAGAATAAAGGTGTGGTCAAAATGGTTTGGGCAGCCAATAAGTACAAGCGCTGTACTTTTCCTGCTTTCAAGACTGCCACTCATATGAGAATGGAAATGTCAATTAAAATCAACAAAACAACTAGAAAAAATTTCAGGGACTTGGGGAGTGGGAAAATATACTCCAGGAAAAAAATATAAATAAAAATAAAAAATATTTTTTTATTTGTGGGGTTAAAAATAGTCTTAAGCATTGTTGTAATCAAAAATGATTTTTTTTTCTTTTTAAGTTTTTAATCAAAGCAAATATATTTAAAAGCCCAGAATTTGAGTAATCTGCTTTAATTTGTCTACTGTTCTGCTGCTACCAATGTATTCTGCAGCCAATGACCACTTATCCTGTTTTTCTTTTGCCAGTTGTTCCCTCTCCATTTGCAGTTGTGCTTGCTGTCAATCCTTCTCCTTTTCCTCTTTTTGAAATTCTAACTCCCTGTTTCAACTTCCAATCAGCATCTCATTTTTGCTTATGAGCCAAAATCTTGGCTTTCTGCTTTTGAAAATCAATGGCCAGTTGACAATCCCACTTCTCTTTTTCAAAATGAAGTTTTTCATATTCAATTTGCAATTTCACTGTTTTTCAGAGGGGAATAGGAATGAGCTTGATTTTGAAAGCAAGGAGAATCCAATGGGCTTACTTGTATCTTGCTTCTCCATGATCTCCTCAAAGCCCAAAAAATTTGGAGTGTTTCTTCTCTTTTGAATGCTATTGGGGTTGATGTTGATGGAATTGGAGGCCTTTTGATTTCCATTTGCAGAGGAGGTTTGAGTGGGAACATCATTGCTCTCATTTGAAGGGGATGTTGGAGGCCCCATTTGCTTGAGTTTTTGGCCATTCACAAATGGATGAGCCTGTTTATTTCAAATATAAATCAGTCAGGATTAACTGGACAGAAGAGAAAAGAACTTGGTTCCTTACTTGAGCAGATGTTGATGGCAATGGTGATACAGGAATGAAATCCTCCTCATCAGCCAAGCTCTCCAGTTCTTCCTCCCCGGGAAGAGAGCAATCCAAAGAAGGAGGGGAGGGGTCCAAGTTTGGGTTTGACTCCTCAATAAACACCAAAGTAGACTTGATTGGAGCTGATTTTGTTTTGATATCCTCCTTGGCATTGGATGGGGGCCACTCATAGGTTTCTTCAGGATCACCATTGCTAGGCTGAGCATCCCCAGCCAAGTCCTCAGCGTCAACTCAATTGGATTGTTGGGCATCAAAAGCAGCTAGGGGGTGATGTTGGCCTTCTTTGAAAATATTTCATCCATTTGAGTATAAAAAGGAAAAATGGAGTCCAAGTTATCAACCACCAAGTTGATTCCCTTGGCTTTATCAGAGTGGGTGATACCAAAGCTGGTGGAGATTGACATGGAGTGGGCCTTTTTTTACTTGGCTCAATAATCCTTGAATTTCTCCCTCATCTGTTTGGATGAAAGATCCAGCCTACCTTTTTTTTTATTCTTGATTTAATTGGCCATCAGGATATAACCCTTGACCTTAGAGGATGGAGGTTGGCCAACACGTGTTTCATTCTTAGAGCCAAAGCAAGCATTCTAGTTGGAGGGAATTTTGAGCCAGTTTACCAGGATGATGTGATCAGCTCTCTTGGGCTGAATTGAGCCTTTGGAAACTGATGGGGGAGGATTTTTAGATGTTGGATTCCTGGGGGATGTTTGCTTTGGTCCATTGGATTGTTTAGTGGACTTGCAGGGGGAGGATTGCTGATGGGCCATTTAAAAATAGTAGGAGGGATGAAGGGATGAAGGGCTATGATAGTTTTTAAGTGGTGAGAGTGATGATGTGATGAGAGGATGAGAGTGATGAAGCAAAGAGAATAGGAAGGGATGAGAGTGATGAAGTGACAAGAGGGATAAAGCAATGAGAGTCAGGATTTGATGAAAGCAATAAAGTGATGAGTATGATGAAGTGATGAGGATAGTGATCCAATGAGATTTAGCTGGATGTGATGAAAGCAATAAATGGATGAGAGCAATGAATTGATAAGGATAGTGATCCAATGAGAGTTAGCTGGATTTGATGAAGGCAATAAACAGATGAGAGTGATGAACTGATCAGGATAGTGATCCAATGAGAGTTAGCTGGATGTGATGAAAGCAATAAAGTGATGAGAGTGATGAAGTGATGAGGATAATGATGAAGAGATGAAGAGCAATGAATAAAATTTTTTTCCAATGAGGTTGGAGTTAGAAGGAGGTGGGAAGCCAGGGGTGGATGACATGGACAGTTGGTGGAAGCCTTGAAATACCTTATTTGAAAAACCCACTTATTTCTAGGTAACTCAGAAAAGTCTGATGTGAAAAAAGTGTTTTTTTTTTATTTTTAATGGGGGGTTTGAAATGGCGGATTTGTTTTGAAACCCACCATTAAAAAATGGCGGTTTTTCTTACCTCTGATACACCCTAATATTTCAGAGCTATTAATTACCATTATTTTTTTCTCTACCAATTCATTGGTAAGACACTGATATAAAAAAAAACAATTTTAGTACCCTTTCATTCCTTTTTTTTTGGCTCACCACCGTCCAGTGGCGTGTGGGATTACACCCAACTACATTCAAGCGGTTTGAAGCTCTACATGGCTGGAATGTAGTTGTGTGGCATCCTACACAAGCCGGGACCATGGTGTGTGGGCCGCGCAGTTCTTTGAGCAATGGGGACATGGAAAAGGTTTGAATGTGGTTGTGTGGCATGACACACGGTTCATTTTGAGTTGTGTCCACGGCTCAATGGGCTGTGATTTTAAAATTAACCCATTTTCAATGGCAAAATGCTTTAAATTAACTTTTTACTTTTTTTAAAAAGAAAGATAAATTAAAGATAAAATAGGGGGAATAAATCATCAATGGGATAGTAAATTTTAACTGGCGGGATAAAAATATGAAAATACCAAAATATTTATTCAGATCAATAGTATTAAAAAGTACTTACAGCTAGAGGGGTGGGGATAATCAAGATTAGGGATTAAAATTCATAATTTTGGGGTTTAATAAAAAGTAAAAATATGTTAGAGTGGGATCAAGGAGTATGAAATTATTTAATGATGAGGTCAGGAGCAGAAGTTTGGGTTGAATTTCACAATTTAAAATAGATTGTATTAATAATCATCACTCAGGTGGAATGGGGTAACTCTCATAATTTGGTATAAAAGCATAAATAGAAGGGCATGTCAAAATTGATAATTGGATTTTGGAACACCCAATACTCAGGGTCAGAAATATTTTTTCCACATTTAAGAACCTTTCTGGTTTTTTCATTGGATCATTGGAAATATTCACAATTTGAAAATATTTACTGAGATATTTCATCAAGTTTATCCACCCGGAAGCATGTTTTATATTTCGTATATTCCATAAACTAGAGAGAGATTTCCTGAATAACAACCACCATTATATTTTTTTTATGTATAGTTTATATGTTATTGATATTTGAGTATTACCACACTATATTTTTGATGTCTTGTGTAAAAAATAAAATCCCATAAAGTGAATATTCCTAGTTTATATGGTTTCAAGAATTATTAATTCAATTGTAGATACTTTCTTTATCCATGGATTAAGTATTGAAGACATCTTACTGTTTTATTCACTTTGTTTTATAATTATATTTGAGATTCAAATAATTTTGTTCCTAGATTGAACAATGATCTCCTCATATTGGGAAGATATCCTCATGCCCAGGTTTGAAAGCAGAATTTCTGAATTCATTTTAAAATGCAATCTTAATATTTCCTTCAGAACTCTTATTTTTAGGACCAGATTCATGGATAATAGTCATTTTTTGCTGTTCTTTGGAATAGAAATTTTCAATCTTAATTATAAATTACTGGTATCTTCATATTCATCAGATTTTTCAATTGATTTTAATTTTTAATTCATTAAAAACTTTACCCTCCTTGTACATAATCAGTTTCTCCAAAGAAAATGATGGTTCTAGGAATCCCATTTCACCGGATTCATATTTCTTCTCAGGGTCTTAAATATGTTGAGATATTAATTTTATGAGAGTTTTCACTGGTTTATATTCCTTAACTATTATTTAAATGAGAAAGCTCCTATTTTGTGCAAATTTTAATGAATTTAAATATTTCAAGGTTTGCTTTATTCAGGTTGTATTTCAACATTTTAATGAGAAATAAGTTTCTTTAGTTCTTTATAATTCTTGAATATTTTATTATTCCTTTTAAAATGGAATTGTTTTGCATATCCACAAATTTCTCTTGGATAAAAGAAAAAAACTTGATAATGAATTGCCTAATAGGCTTTAAAAAACTTACAAAATACAGGATTTAAATTATAGTCTGTGTTAAAGGTTGGTTTATGGCATAAGATATCTTCAAGGTTTTTTTTCTTGATGAAAATTTCATGAAAATCTTTCATTTCCAAATTATGGGACTAGTTTTTTCCTGGATAATTTAATACCAAGAGCTTCAAGGCATGTGTCCTAATTTTTTTTATTTCTTATAAACCCTTCTAGGGCCCCTCCTTCAAAAATTCTGAGAAAATTATTCCTGATGTTTGCACACATCTGGGATGCTACATGCAGGCCTTGTAAATTTGTAGCAACAGCTTTAAATATTTTTCAGCTATTCATGAGGGTCCATACAGAAATTTTGAAAGAAACCTAATACATCAATAAGGCTAAAAATATAAAAGAAACTCAATTTATGATAAAATACATGCCAATATGTATATAAGTGAAATAAATTTGGAATTGGTTTTAAAGAAATTTTCCCAATTTACCTGGAGTTAACAAGAATTAAACATAGTTTTAGTAATTTTGGGGTGGTATCAATTAGTTACCATACCAGGAATGTATTTCTTCAAAGAAGATAATTTAAAAAATATAACTTCTTAAATCTGGTCTTAATAGCCTATTCATAATTTTTTCATATTTTGATCTTTTTACTTATATTTAATACTATTTTCAGCTACCCTTGTTATAGTGCAAAGTTGAAATGGGCTATTCTCAGTGTAAACTATCACCCTTCTCCTATCAAACCACAGTTTCTTTAAAATATTTCAGCAGAAAACTAGACATGATTTTTAATAAATGTTATAGTTGAAACTGTGACATAATTTTAGTTCTGTAAAATGTTTGGATTTATTTGGTAGCTATAGCCCAAAATCATACTACCTGTAAGAAGTCAGATGAAAAATTTCTCCTTGTTAAACAAATTTAACCTTTGGAAAATTTCAAAAAGTAAGTTTCAACTACCAAACTAATAATCATTGGGCTGGTTGGCAAATTCCTGAATCCTTTCATTTTAATTTTTATTTTAGTCAAAACAGATGGGAGAATGATGGAAATTAATTTTGGATAACTAATTTCAAGAAATTCAAAAAATTTTAAATTAAGAATCAAATAAAAATGAAATTTGGGAAGAGCAGAAGTATGAGGGGGAAGGGGGGATAAACAAGGTTTTGACCTTTGAAATTTGAAGATTTCTTTGAAAAACACTTGAATTTTCAAGTGAAAATCACCAAAAAATTTATTATTTTTGGAAGATGAGGAAGATATGGAGGATTTCTAGAATATAATTGAAGAATTTGAAGATAGCTTAAAAGAAGCTGAGAAGATAAAATTAAAATAAGCATTTTCTTCCATATTTTAATTGATTTTTGAAGGACTTGATTTTTTTTGTGATGTGATTGTAAATATTTACTTTCAAAAATTTGTGTTAAATTATTTTTCTATTAATGAATTACTAATATTTTGACTTCTAAAATCATAATATATAAATAGGGAATTGATTTTCTTGCAGGCAAAATCCATTAAATGACAGAATTTTACATCTGCGTGCCATTTCTACTATATGGACAAATAGTTTATTTCAAAGATGTTTCAAGAATTCATCATTTTTGAATTCTGAAGCCACAGTCAGGTATCTGGGGCTCATAAACCCCTAAAATAAATATTTGGTAGTTTTGGAGGCATTAGAAACCCTTCAAAAATCTAATCAAAAAATTCAAAAAGAAAAAAAAATTGTTCAATGGAGTTTTGGATTTTTTTTGCCTTTTTTATGATTTTTTTTGGTTATTTCAGCTCAGAAACTTAAAGAAAGAATCAATTGCCTTTCTTTTTTTTCAGAGTTTTTGGATATATTCTTTTACCTTGAAAAATTCATTCATTCATTCAAAAAAAAAACCATATTTCTCATTGGACAATTGCATCCTTTTATTTGTGTTTTGAATTCATTCTTTTTGGTTATTCAAGATCTCAGAAAGTTGAGAAAATAATAATAAAATATAATTCTAGTATTTTTTGCAGATTTTTTGATGTGTTCTTTAACCTTAAAAAATTCATTCAAAAAATCAAAAAAAAAAAAAAACAATATTTCTCATTGGAAATTTGCATCCTTTTATTCTTTTTTTGAATTAATTCTTTTTGGTGATTCAAGATTTCAAAAATTTGAAACAAAGATAAAAGATGATTCTAGTTTTTTTTGCAGAAATTTTTGATGTGTTCTTTTACCTCAAAAAATTCATTCAAAAAATAAAAAAAATCAGAAAAACCCTATTTCTCATTTCACTTTTGCATCCTTTTATTTTCCTTTTTAATTCATTTATTTTTGTGATTCAAGCTCCTGGAAACTTTTTTTAAAAAAATAAAAGATATTTATGATACTTTTTCCAGTTTCTTTGGATGTATTGCTTTACCTTAAAAAATTCATTAATAAAATATACAATAAATATGGAGAAAAATATTAAATTTTACTCAACTATGATTGTTTTTATGTTTGAGCCTGACTTTCTTGGAGGGAGAAAAACCTCATTACTAAGCTCTGAATTTTTCTGAATTATGGTTTTTGAAGATTTTGAATCCTTGGTCACAAAGATTTTCCAAAGTGGATCTAATCTGGGAGCTGGCCAATGATCAGACTTGAACTTGAATGAGACTACATGTTTGAAATATTCTAAAATGATGAAGAAAACAGGAGAATATTTGGAATTTGGAGTGGGAGGGGAATTCTAAGGAAGATAAGTGCAAGGCATTAAAGAAGAAAACAGAACCACTGGACACTGATATGTTTCAGCCAGAGGGAAATCATGGCATGGAATTTTTTTCCACATATTAGGGCGTATCAAAGTGAAGCTAACCCACCGGTTTTTAATGGAGGGTTTCAAACCAAATCCGCCATTTCAAAACCGTCATTAAAAATAAAAAAAACCACTTATTTCTTATTGGACGTGTCAAAGTTACCTGAAAATAAATGGGTTTTTTCAAATAAAGTATATAAAGGCCTTCAACAGCTCAACCACGCGTCATTCCACATCATCACCCCTGGTTTCATCCTCCAACCTTATTTGAAAACTGCATCACTCTCATTGCTTCATTGCTATCCTCATCAATTCATCACTCTCATCTCTTCATTGCTATCCTCATCACTTCATCACTCTCATTGCTTCATTTCTATCCTCATCACTTCATCACTCTCATTTCTTCATTGCTATCCTCATCACTTAATCACTCTCATTGCTTCATTGCTATCCTCATCACTTCATCATGCTCATTGCTTCATTTCTATCCTCATCACTTCATAACTATCATTGCTTCTTTGCTATCATCATCACTTCATCACTCTCATTGCTTCATTGTTATCCTCATCACTTGATTAATCTCATTGCTTCATTGCTCTTCATCAATTGAACACTCTCACCTTGCTTTATCACTGTCATGACTTTATTGCTTTCATCACATCCATCCTCTCATTGCTTTATTGCTACATCACTTCATCCCCCGTTTCATCACATCCTAACTGTCATTGCTTTATTGCTTCATCAATTCATTCCACTTACTCTTTTTAAATGGCCCCTCAGCAACACCCCCCTGCAAGTCCACTCAACCAAATCAAACATCCCCCAGGAGCTCAAAATCCAACAACCCTCCCCCATCAGCTTCCAAAGGCTCAAGTCAGCTCAAGAGAGCTGATCACATCATCCTGGTAAACTGGCTCAAAATTCCATCCAACTAAAATTCTTGCTTTGGATCCAACAATGAAACACAAGTTGGCCAACCTACATCCTCCAAGGTCAATGGTTATCTCCTGATGGCCAATGAACTCAAAAATAAAACCAAAGGTAGGCTTGATCTTTCATCCAAACAGACGCGGCAGCAATTCAAGCACTATTGAACCAAGTACAAAAAAGCCCACTGAATGTCAATCTCCACCGGCTTTGGTATCACCCAATCCAATAAAGCCAAGGGAATCAACTCAGTGGTTGATAAGCTGGAATCCATTTGTCCTTTTTATGTTCAAATGGATAAAATCTTTGGAAAGAAGGCCAATATCACCCCTTTAGCCACTTTTGATGCCCAACAATCAGATTCAGTTGGGGCTGAGGACCTGGATGTTGATGCTTGGCCTAGAAATGATGATCCCAATGAAACCTATGAGTGGCCCCAATCTGATGTGGAGGAGGATATTCCAACAGAATCAGCTCCAATCACAACCAAATCAGCATTGGTCAACAATTCAGACCCTTCCTTGGACCCCTCAGTTCTTTCTTTGGATTGCTCTCTTCCTGGGGTGGAAGAAATTACCAACTTGGCCAATGAGGAGCAAGTTATTCCTGTATTTACACTACCATCAACATCTGCTCAATTAAGGAACCAAGTTCTTTTCTCTTCTGTCTTGTAAGTCCTGAATGATTTAGATTGTAAAAAAACAGTCTCATCCATTCCTGAATGACCAAATACTCAAGCCAATGGGGCCTCCCACATCCCCTTCAAATGAGAGCAATGACATTCCCACACCAAAATTCTCTGCAAAGGGAAGCAAAAGGTCTCCAATTCTATCTACCTCAACCCTAATAGCTTTCATAAGCGGAGAAACACTTCTAATTTTTCTGGCTTTGAGGATATCATGGAGAAGCGAGATTCAAGTAAGTTCATTGATTGATTGTACTTGCTTTCAAAATCAAGCTCATTCCTATTCACCTCCAAAAAACAGTGAAATCACAAATAGAATACAAAAAACTTTAATTTGAAAGGAGAAGTGGGATTGTAAACTTGCTATTGATTGTCAAAAGTGGAAAGATGAGAGTTTGGCTCATCAACACAAGTTGGATGCTGAGTTGGAAATCAAACAGGCCGGGCTTGAGTTTCAAAAAGAGGAAAAGGAGAAGGATTGAGAGCAAGACTGACTCAAAAAGGAGAGGGAAAGGCTAGCCACAGAAAAAAAAGATAGGTTATCAGTAGCCATGGCATGTATTGGTAGCAGCAGAACTGTGGATGAAATAAAGGAAATTACTTGATTGCTTGGTTTTTAAATATATTTACTTTGACAAAAATTTTGAAAATAAAAACAAAAAAAATATTTTTGATTGCAACAACGTTTGAGAGTATTTGTAACACCACAAATGAACAAATATTTTTGATTTTTATTCATATTTTCTTTCCTAAGATATATTTTGCCACTGGACAAGTCCTTGCTAGTGTTTTGAGTTTTTCTATTGATTTTCATGGACATGGCCATCCTAGTATGAGTGGAAGTATCCATTGCAGGGAAAGTACAGTGCTTGTACTGGTTTTCTTCCCAAACCCTTTTCACAATACCCTTTTGTTTGAAATCAATCCCAAAACCCAAGTCTGGGAACACAAATTGGCCATTGGATACTTGATATTAATCCTTGTTGTTGATAAGTTGTCCATTCAATTTTTTGGTTGGGACCACAAGTAAAAAGGAATAGTCAGAGACATCACCTTGGTAAATATGGGGAAAGTTGTAGAAGGAGTCTGAGGTGAAGGTGATGTGAGGTGAGCAGGAAAAAGCATTAAGGCCAGATCCAAATTCCAATGAGGAGAAGGAAGGTATTTTTTTGTCTATCATAGCTTCATGGTTTGAATTCAATGCAAGTTTGGCTAATTTTCAAAACATTTGGCCCAATATTTGAGAGACCTTGTCAGACCTAAGTTTTGAAAAATAGTACTCTTTAGGGAAGTATTTGACAGCATCTTTCTTCAAATATTTTCCAAATAGTTCAGAAGCGTCCATCAATTTTTGCCATCCAATCACCCACTTTTTCCCACCCCAAGATCTTGAGGGACCAACAGTGTTGCAAATTTTTTGGATTGGTGAATGAATGTTGTTACTGAGTTGATTTCCTTCTTCTCTTGCTCAGACAGCTCATTCAAAGGGATAAATTTTATGATATCAACCATAGCCTCATGATCCACTCAACCTTGAACATATAATTTTCCAGAGCTGAAGAAATGGAACAGTTTGATATTCTTTTTGGCTTGTTCCAACTCTTCAGGGCTGGGTTTCTGACTTTTCTTGATGATTGACAGATAAAGGTTCAAGGGACATAGTTTGTGTGAAGACCAAACAACCTTTTCATTAAGTTTTTCCTCAGTCACTTCCAATGAAACTTCCAAATCCCCCATTTGAGCCCTCCTTCTCTGGCAAGCCCTTTTCTTCCCACTTCTCTGTATGTTTTTCAAACTATCTCCTTCCATCTTTTTCCCTCCCAACCATATACTTTGATTGGGGTGAGGATCAAGATGGAAATCCATTAGTTGTAAAATTTTGAGTTTGGTTGGTGAAGAATGGGACATCAAGAAAGGGTGGTCAAAGCAGTAGAATTTCTGATTGCATTGCATTGAATAAAAAAGACGGTCATTAGTATGGTATAAACCACTTAGATGATAAAAAAACATAGAAAACAAAAAAAACAATACCGGAGATTCTCCTACCAAAAAAACAAAAAAATAAAAAAACAATCATCCGTCCGGTATAAACCACTTAGATGATCAACCAACATAGAAAATAAGAAGAACGTTACTGGTAATTTCCTACCAAAAAAAAAAACAGTCAACTTCTCAAGAACTGGGAGGAGGAGGAGAAGCAGAAGGGGGGGAACCTCACCGGTTGGTCAATTGATGGATTGATTGACCAGCAAGATTGATTGTTGCTGGTTGACCAATCAATTGATTGGCAAGCCCTCACCCACAACCACCACCTCACCTATCACCACAACCTCCCCATCACCTCCACCTCACCATCACCTCCACATAAGCCACCTTACCCATCACCACCACTTCCTCATCACCTCCACCTCACCATCACCTCCACCTAAACCACCTCACCCATCACCACCACTTCCCCATCACCTCCACCTCACTATCCACCTCCACCTCACCTCACCTCCTCCTAACCCTGGTAAGCCCCCTCCCCCCTCTTTCTCTTCCTGCCCCTCACTAGTTGCTGATCCTTTCATCATTCAACCTTTAGGTCCCCCCTGGATCCCCACCATGGTGAGCCCCTCCTCCTCCTCTCCCTGCCCTTGATTTACCAACAAAGAATTGATTGCTTGCTGGTTGAACAATTGATTGATTGGCAATCAATTGATTGCTTGCCAATTGATCAGGGGCAGGGAGAGGAGGAGGAGGAGGAGGGGCTCACCTTGATGGGGATCCAGGGGGACCTAAAGGTTGAATGAGCAAAGGATCAGAAACCGGTGAGGGGCAGGAAGAGGAAGAGGGGGGAGGGGGCTTACCAGGATTAGGAGGAGGGGAGGCAGTGAGTGAGGTGAGGTGAGGTGGAGGTGGATAGTGAGGTGGAGGTGATGATGAGGTGGAGGTGATGGGGAAGTGGTGGTGATGGGTGAGGTGGTGGTTGTGGTTGAGGAGGAGGAAGTGTACCAGTGAAGGTGGAACAGTGGTTTGATGGGGTGAGGTGGTTTTGAAGTTTTGGTTTTTGTCTAAGTCCACCAAAAAAAAAAAAAAAAAACCCTTAGTCAGCCTAGGATTCTTGGTTAGGAAAAAAAGGCAATTCATTCATTTCCTTTCCAAAGCCTTTGATAATACACTGACCAAATTTGTTTTATTGGTTTGTATACATACTCTGTGGCACTACAGGATTCTTGGTTAAAAACCAAAACAAAAGAAATTCTGTGATTTTATCTTTTACATATCTAAAAACCCAATGCTACTCATCAAAGTGAGCAAGTGTGAGGGGTAGAATCTGCTCTCTCATGGCCAAAGATGAGATAGAAGATGAGGCTTGGATGACTTGAGGAGGATCAGGAATATCTTCTTCAAATATTTCTTCTCATTCATCTTTGATGTTGACAAGATGGTTGTGAAGGATTACACAACTGATAATCCAGTTGATGAGGAACTTCATTTTTTTTTGGAAGATTGGATCTGGTTTTGCATCTCCTGTAAGCTGGCCCTTCTTCCCTTCAGGATTCCTATGGCATGCTCAATCCAAACTTGTGATTGCGCAAGATGATAGTTGAAATCAGTTCTGGCTTGATCATTGGTTGAAACATTGCAGTATTCCAGAACCACATATTTCCCATTAGCATAAGCTGAATTGGCCAGAAGGTATTGATCTTGGTCAAAGTAGTTATCTGGTTGTTGGGCAATCTGCATCCAATTGAAAACATATGAATCATGACAAGAACCCAGAAGGCGGGCATGGAGGGATATGAACTTCTTGTTGTTATCACAAACAAGTTGTAGTGCCACAGAGTATGTATAAAAACCAATAAAACAAATTTGGTCAGTGTATTATCAAAGGCTTTGGAAAGGAAATGAACAAATTGCCTTTTTTTCCAATCAAAATAATGGTTGCCATCTAGCTTGGATTTTTGACTCAAGGGGATGGTGGTTCCATCAATAAAACCAATGCAGCCAGGAAAGCCTTCAGTCTCCATTAATTGAGATATCTCCTTGGGGTCTTCTTTGGTTGGCCAACAAAGGACAGAGAAACAGAAAGATAGGATTGCAATCATGACTCTTTTGGTGTATAAGTCAATGGATCCATAACTGACTGAGAATAGATTTTCTAATCAATGAATTGCTGCCCCATTTCAATTTGATCCCAATCTAAAAAGAGCAGAAGCCAGTTGGATAGCTGGATTGCGTTGAGGATTCCAAAAATTGTTCTGGAAGATGTGGTGGTCTTCAATAATCTCCAAAAGTTTCATCAAACAAGGCAATAAAGTTTGCAACAGTTGCTGGAAGCTTAAGTCAGGCAGTAGGTGAAGCTTTTGCCTTTCATACATAGGTTTGTGGAGAGTGTCTTTGTGGGACCATGTATTGCTTTTCCCATAGAGAATTCAAAGCTAAACAAGTTGATTCCAAATTGGAGTCTGAATCTGAATAAAATAATAAAAAAAGTTCAGTCAGATTTTTTGCATTTTCAACTTGCTGCCGGGAAGTTTGATTGGACATTTTGAGAAAGATGGTGATGTGATGATGATGGGATGTGTGTGAAGCAATGGAGATGTGAAGCAATGGAGATGTGAAATGATGGAGATGTGAAGCAATGGAGATGTCAAGTGATAAAGATGTGAAGCAATGGAGATGTGAAATGATAGAGATTTGAAGCAATGAAGATGTGAAGTGATGGAGATGTGAAGCAATAGGGCATATCAGAGTTAAGCAAACCCGCCATTAAAAATCAAAAAACCCACTTATTTCACATCAGATGTGTCAGAGTTACCTAGAAATAAGAGGGTTTTTTCAAATGAAGTATTTAAAGGCTTCCACCACCTGTCCACGTCATCCACCCCTGGCTTCCCACCTCCTTCTAACTCCAACCTCATTGGGAAAAAATTGGATTCATCCCTCTTCATCTCTTCATCACTATCCTTATCAATTCATTCCTCTCATCCATTTATTGCTTTCATCACATCCAGCTAACTCTCATTGGATCACTATCCTTATCACTTCATTGCTCTCATCCTTTTATTTCTTCCATCAGATCCAGCTAAATCTCATTGGATCACTACTGTGATCAGTTCATCACTCTCATCCATTTATTTCTTTCATCACATCCTAACTCTCATTGCTTTATCTCTCTAATCACTTCATCACTCTCATCTCTTCCTATCCTCTTTGCTTCATTTCTCTCATCCCTGCATCACTTCATCACTCACTCCCAAGAGTGCTTTGCTAGCGCCCAATTGGCATCAACCGGAACTGGGCCTCTTTTTTGTTTGAAATACATATTGGCCCACCAGATCATGTTATGGGTCTTGAATACTGCTGTGGATTTCAGATGAGCCAAGTATTAGGAATGGCAGTAATCACCTTCTGAGGACCAGTGATATGGAATAAGAGCTTTGTCAGAGTGTGATTGGATGTTTTGTTCTCCTCCCATCAATGGATGAGACAATGACGATGCATTGATTAGATCACGGGTCTCAAGAAATCCAGCAGATTTATTCCTGAAATCAACCAAACCCAATCATTGGTTCCTGAAAGTCAATACAACATGGATGGGCGTGTTATATATGTAGAAAAGATAGTGGTATGAATTCATTCCCAACTCAAGCAAGCAAAAAACCACCAGAAGGAGAAAAAACCCCACGGGAAGAGTCAGGTAAGTTGAGACAGGAGGCAGGCTTGCTCACATCCCTTTTCACACAGAAAACATAGATGGGGCGGTGGATGTTCAAGAATAGAGTACAATCCTTGGAATCTTAATTCTCTGTGAGGTTGAAAGTTACTTGCTCTACCAAGTTTGTGATAAACCATACCAAGTTTGTGATAAACCATACCAAGTTTGTGATAAACCATAGCAAGCTGTGATAAACTAAGGATCCGTTGGAAAGGGTGTATAGATGGGGAGCCTCTATGAGTATGATATGCACATGTATCTTTTTTTCATCATTTCTCCCACTCCAAAGTGGCACAGGTAGACAAAAAAATCAAGTAAGCCTGTTTAGTGTCCAATCAATCCTCAAAAAGCCAGAGTGATCTTCTCTCAATGCTACCTTTGTGTGTCTCTTTAAAAACCAACATATACAGATATATATATATATATATATATATATATATTTTCTTTGGGGCTAACGGGAGGGGTGGGGAAAGAATTTTCTTCTTCTTTTTCCAAAACAACAACAAAAAAAAAATGTAAATGTAAAGAAAAAAACCCCCCCTCTGACTTGGAGTTCTTCTTTCCTTTCAACGCCTGCTACAAAAATCAGTCTTTTTTTTTGGGGGGGGGGGAGGGGAATGAAATTAAGTGAGGCCCAATGAGGATGATGATCAATGGGAAGGAGAGAAAAGCAGAGGTTGAAAGTTTTTTTTTAAAAAAAAAAAAAGAAGGGGAGAGGGGGGAAATGATGAACCAAGAGATGATAAGAATCCATTAGGGTGGTTGATGATTGAACTCAATCTCTCCAAGACCAATTCTAGCCTATTAATGGCTCTTTGTTCCCTTCTTCCTACTACTACTACCCTTCCTCACTTGACTCACTGGCTTGTGAGAAGCTTGGATTGTGATCAATTTCTTACAGGTTAGGGATTGAGAGGATGCTGGGTGAATCAATTTTCCCTCCGTTCTTCCCATTGTTGACTTGGAAGGCTCCAACTTGACGGTAGCTTTAACAGTCTTAAAGAATCTGCTTGCCAATCCCATTTGATTTGCCTTTGTTGTTTTTGGTGGAGCTTGGCTCATTGTGGGGTTCCCACAGACCATCTTGGATTCTGAATTGAGACCACTGGATGATGATTTCTTTCTACAAGGTTTTGAGACCCTGAGGATCAGTTTAGGTTGGTTTGGTTTGGAGTTCTCTAGATTTGGCGTAGATCTACTTCAGGTAGGTGTGAGAGGAACCGTAGGGAGTGAGGAGGGTAGGGGGAGTGTTTGATCTTGCTTGGTCATGGCCACTGTGCTAGTGGGAGCGGCTGCAGAGGAAGAGAAGGTGATCTGAGAGGTTGAATGAGCCCGTTTTAAGAGTCTCTCTTCCTTTTGACACTCTCTTTCCATCTTTTCCTGTGCCTTCTGAAGCTTGGTGATGATGGCTTGTCCCAACTTCTTTTTCATTGACCTCCTGCTTATCCTACTCCTCACCCAAATTGCTGGGAGTCTTAGGGGGTGGTTTGATGACCTTAGAGAGCTCTTTGACCAAGCATTTGGTACCAGGGACTTTGAGACTAGTACCTGCCACAATCAACAAGTCTGGCCTCCTACCTCTCATCAAATTGCAACTGGTGACTGCACCAACTTGATCAATTTGTGTGGTTTATCAATGAGGAAGGTTGTTCAATCAAAGGAGGATTGATCTTAGTAGCTGGAGGGTTTGAACGTGGGGTGGGGGGAAGTTGAGCGGGTAAGGCATGGTCTTGTTTACGCTTCAAGTTTTGCTTCCTAGGAGTCAGGGGAGTATCTTGTCAAGCTTGATGGTTGGGTTATGAAATATTATCAATCTGATCCTGACCTGGGATACCGTAGGATAGGCCAACTTTTTCTTCCAATCTGTTGATGTTTTGGCAGTTGAGGAGGCTCTGTGTCAGCTTGCTACTTGGACAGAGCAACCTGTCAAAGCATATTTAAAACAGAAATAAAATAATAAAATTAGAAGGAGTGAGAAATCCATGAATATTATTATGGAAATGGATTCCCCACCCAAAATTGAGTAGGGTCACTCACTTACCCCACCCTTGAATTCTAACTCCTTACATTTTTAAATAATTATTAAACAAAAAGACCAAAAGACCACAAAACCACCATGGGACCTTTTGGCCTCTTCAACATTTCACACATTATGCCATGTATAGGTTTCACACCTAAAATTCAGTCAAAATTGAGGTGTTGTGTATATTTTAGGAGTTACAGGTGGATTTGTGTTGTGTCACAATTCCCGCACGCAGCCCCGCATTCATACAGTAAGGGTACACACGCCTGACACTCAATATGTAGGCGCATGTCAAAAAGCCCGCATGCAAAATGACTGAATGGCCGCAGGCAACAGATTCCCGCACGCAGCTTTCAAGCCTGCGTGCGTCAACAAAAATTGTACTAAGCCTGACAGCCAGGTAGCGCAGGAACAGGCTACAACCTGCATGCATACATCATGTATATGTAACAACTTGACTGCGGGACAGAGGGATGTCTGAAACCTAAGAATATGGAATAAAAAAATATGAAAATCAAAATATAAAGCAAATAAATTGTGCAAAACAATAATGAAGTTTGTCACGTAAATGAGATTTCCCAATCTTTATGAACCACAAAACACAACAAGGAGTTAACCTAAAAATTATTAAAAATTTCCAACATGTGCAAAAGATGCCTTAGAATCTACGAATACCCACTTCTACCCATGTAACTCAAAAGAAATTAATACAAAATAAGGAAATGTGTCTGAATCATAAAAATAACAAATTAACATTTAAACACCTTCTGAAAATTATTTCACAAAGAAATATGACATAGAAAAGGCTATCAGATTGAAAGCACCAGAACTACGTGCCAAACTAGCCCTGTCCAGCCTTCTAGCCTCAGCACCCAAGCACAACCCTCTTTACATGCCCTGGGAAGGTCTTATTACCCCCAAAAAGGTATATAAACAACCCTTTTAAGTGATTTAAACCCCAGTAATTTTTAAGTATCAATCCAGACCCCTTGCCATCCGTGATCAGATGTTTATTCAAGATAAAAAAGTGATATATGGCTATAGTCTGATAGTATTATTAATAATTCTGGCCCCATCATTGATTCCGTGAAGAATATCAGCAAATAACCCCAATAATTGTCCTGAGACCCTTTCAACCATGAATCTCTGCAAGCTTCTTGGAGTAAGTACTTAAAATATTAAGTCGTCTCCTCCTTGCACCCAGGCATAAGTGCTGTAAGACAGCCAGTCCATCCATCCCCTTGAGTTAGTCTTTTGTGAGCAATCATTTAAGACCTCATTGTCCCAAGGTCTTTACACGGTTCAAAAGAGCCCCTTGAAGAGAGGTTGTTATCCAATAAAGATCCCCAGTTTGCACAAACTTTGGTCCCTCTTAAAAAATATATATTTAAACAAATTTAATCCAACCAAACCAACCAAACTTTGCACTTGCTTTTAAATCAATTATTTGAGCATTTTACCATAATTTTCTTGGAATTATTATTCCAACACCAATACCACTTTCTGTAGCTAAAGGACGGCAAAGTTCCTGGCATCAGGAAGCTGACACTCTGGGAGATCAACAAGAGGATTGAAGGTAGAAAGGGTGATGAGAGCTTATGTGTAAACTTGACTAAGTTTCCCAATGTCATCCAAGTGTTTCAAGAACTAACAAAATGCGGTAGGCTGAGCGGCGCCACACATCTTATGAAGTTCTGCAAGCATTCCAAAGTGAAGGCTCAAGGTGTTGGGATCCTAGAAAAAAAAAGGGGGGGATGGGAGGGGAGGAGCAATTTGAGATTGAATTTGATCCATCAAGATGGAGGATATGAGAAGGGGTATGAGGAGAATACCTTCCAAGCATTAATATCAAACAGATCACAACCACTGGTCAACTTGGCATGGAGAATCAAGCCTTTAAGGAGGCAAAAAGACCGGTGGATGAACAAAAGTTGGGGATTTTGGCAGCAGTTGAGATTCCGTACCTTGGAGTGAGTGAGATTTTGGAGATGATTTTGATGAGTGGATTGGATTGGATTGGATTGAAGGGAGAGAGAGAGAGAGGGAGGGCTGACCAACAACAACGGCAACCTTCTTGGCACTCAAGACAGCCTGAATGGGAAGACAATGAGTTGAGTGAGGTGTCAATGGGAAGGGTAAGATGAGGAGCAAGGGTTGCGGAATACATATGAGCCATATCTTGCCATGTCTCTGTATGTTTGTCAAGTCATCTCCTCCCATCTTTTTCCCTCCCAGGCAAATACTCTGCTTGGGGTGAGGATCAAGAAGGGATTCAAATCATGTATAACATTTTGAGGGTTGTGGGAGAAGTGGTGCTACAGAAAAAGGGGATGAGGTGTGTGTGAAGAAATGGAGATGGGATTGGTATGGATTTGCTGAGGTGGAGGGATGGATGGGTACTTTGCATGTTGATGGATGGTGGATGGATGATGATGCACAAATGGCAGGTTTAATGTCAGGTTTGATGTTTGAAATCCGCCATTTTCATGAAACCCACCATTTTGAAATACACCAGTTAGGGGGTGTTTGTATTTCAGAAACCCGCCATTAAAAATGGTGGTTTTTGTCAAAAAAAATGGCAGGTTTCTAATGGCAGGTTTGCTAACTCTGATATTCCCTAATGAAGATGTGAAGTGATGGAGATGTGAAGCAATGGAGATGAGATGTGTGTCATGCATATGGATTTGATCAGTTGGAGGTGTGGATGGATGTTTTGCATGACATGGATGGTGGATGGATGAAATGGTGGGTTTGATTTTTGGAACCCGCCATTTTCATGAAACCCGCCATTTTGAAATACACCAGTTAGGGGTTATGTGTATTTCAGAAAGACGCCATTAAAAATGGCGGGTTTGGTAAAAAAAAAGGCGGTTTTCTAATGGCGGTTTTGCTAACTTTGATAAACCCTATTTATGTGATCTGGACCAGGAAGGTGTTTCAGTTTCCTTCTTGCTTCTTGGAAAGTTTCACCCCAGATTTCATGCAGTAATCTTGGGTCCTTGAAAATTGGGTTTGAATCAAAATCTTTCACCATTTCTTTCCTTACTGTAGTCCAGTCTTCTGAGTGCCTCCCCAAACAAATTGATGATTCTCTAAATCCACAGTTAACATCCACTATCATACTTTTCCAAAAAGGCAAAGAAAAGGGTGCAAAGGTGCAATGAGAACTTTTGGTTTTTTCAATTTGTTTGATTTTTTGAAGGAATTTTTCAAGGTAAAAGAACGTATCCAACAATTGTGACAAAAATGTATTAGTGCTCTTTGATTGTTGTTTCAACTTTTTGAGAGCTTGAATCACTAAAAAAAAAAAAAAAAAAAAAAAAAAAAAAAAAAAAAATTCAAAAGGAAGGCAAATAAAAGGATGCCAATGACTAATGAGAAATATGGGTTTTTTGATTTTTTTGATTTTTTGAATGAATTTTTTAAGGTAAAAGAATACATCCAAAAAAACTGAAAAAAAAAAACATGAGAAATGTCTTTGATTGTTGTTTTAGCTTTCTGAGAGAAAAAATCACCAAAAAAAATAATTAAAAAGGCAAAAAGAAAGATCCAGAACTCAATGGATATTTTTTTTTTCAATTTTTTGATTACATTTTTGAAGGGTTTCTGATGCCTCCAAAATTAAAAAAGATTAAGTTTGGGGGTTTATGAACCCCAGCTACTGGACTGTGACATCAGAATTCACAAAAAAATGAATTCTTGAAACAACCATGAAATAAAGTATTTGTCCATGTAGTAGCAATGGTGTGCAGACATAGAACACCTGTGATTTAAAGGACTTGACCCATGATAAAATCAATGCCCTATAAATAAATAAATAGAGACATAAGTACAATAAACAAGCGAATTTTAAAACAAATAAGCAATTATTACAGTTGAGCTTGACATTATTTGTTGGGTTGCTTTTAATGAAACTCTCAAACAGAGTTGGGGGAGTCTCAAAGTGTTAAAATTTACAATGGGAGTAAGCCCAGATGATGAAATAGGAAAATGAGCAACACCTTAAGGGTTGACAAGTTAAGCTAAGAGTCAAGCAAGTGCTCTATAAGCTCATAACAGACCACTAGTAAAAGAGCAAAAGCACAGGTACATGTAGTATTGGCTGCAATGGCCAGACAATGATGGCATAAGCTGGAAGTAGTATCAAAGGCTGTAGGAAGAGCAAAGGCTTGACTAATATATTTCAGAAACTCATTAGAATGACACATCAATGACAATAGCCAGACAACACAATGGCAAAAGCCTGAGGCAGCAAAGGCAGTAAATAGAAGAGCTATGAGTGCTGGAGCCCAAGGGTCAGTTGACCCTCAGGAGGTGGGAAGGAGAACAGATGAGTCGAGTGTCAGAGCTGATGTGGAAACTGTAAATAGGCTAAATACAAAAGATGCTAACCTGTGGCACTGAGGTAAAATATAGTGCAATTCTTAGACAAAACCATAGTATTACTCAGCTGGTGCAGATACTTCAAAGGTACTACCAGCTCTCAAGTATTAGGCACAGTCATATTAGTGAATAATTCCAACAAGGTGCGCTTCATGAAGCGTCAAACGCCTTTTGCCGTGTGCCAACTGGTGCGTGACATGGCGCCCAAATCACTTGGCTAGGCGCCAAGGTGACTTTGATGGGCGCCATGCGCGCTTTACAAAAAACCGTACTAACTTTGGTCGCGGCCCAGACGGGCTTTACAGACCATCAGTTCCGCGAGCCAAGATCGAAAACTCGTTGTCTAGACTGTCTCTCTCTTTCTCTCCCGCCGCTTCGGACAGGTAAGGCAGGACGGCCGGTGAGGAACACGCAAGCTGGGAGGATTGAACCCTCCGATGATATTTGTGGGTTCAAAATAGATTGAAGCAGATTGAATGGGAAGTGTGAGGTACCGCTTGGGAGGATGTCTGGCCAGCCCATATCCGAGTCCAAGCTAATCTATTGAAACGTGTCCATTGTATACTAGAAATTCAAGGTGCAATTGTGGGGTATTTTTCTCAGAGGATTGCAGGAAGTTTGTAATCTGAGAGAAAAAGAATATTAAGTCAACGTTCAACATCTTGAGTATGGATGACATATGCCACCCTGATCAAACGGTCACAGCGACTTGAGGCCGAGCCAAACAGTGTAACATCGTCACGAAATCATTTTCGTTCTTTCCCGCCCATCTTGTTTTTGCGTCCGAGTCCTTTTTTTTTTTACTATCGACAAGAGCAGATAGTAGCGAAGATCTCCAAGCAGCTCGGAGTCCATGGCATACCACTCAAGTTGTGGGTTTAGTAACCCGGGATCAGAGAGACCAAAGCAACAGGGATGGGTGTGATATATTGACTCTTGACAAGTTGGTTGGGGGGTTGTTCCATGGCACGGTTTTTAAGACTAAGAGAAAGTATGAAACAGAAAACCTCTGGATTCTAGACTGAGTTTCCGAGAGGAGATGGATCTTCTTCTCCATCAAGGGATGAATGATTCATCTTGAGCGGTGGTAAACTGTTGTTGGATAGAGATTGAGGGATTAGAAAGCCGACGAGAGTTTAAGGCACAATCGACGGCTGCCTTAGCCCAATCGATCGCATGGTTATGATTCGAGGGTGAGGATGGATCCAAACCGGATCGGATGAGTGCTTGAGATTCGTTCAAACAGGTCAGAACACCAAAGATGATCGGCTTGTTATGATCGATCGAGACCTTCATCAAATTCTTCGAAACCGAATCGGCGATATACCTGACTAGGCCGGATTGAGATGATAAGAATTAGAATAGGCTTCATCCCCAGAGATTTCGCTCGTATTCCACGTGGACTGATTTCGTTTGAATACCATCCCGCTTCATCTTTTTATTTGTTTGTATCTGGGGAAGAGGGGGCGAATCATACTTAACTCGAAGTGCATCGTATCGCCCTTGATTAGGACGCCGATGGCAATGATGGCATCGATCTCTTTGTGGAGCGATGGGTTCGATAACACGCTATCATGGTTGAAGACGAGGAAAAACAACCAGAATGTCGGCAATTTGATTCCCAGGAGGAGATCTGAGCAGATGATAGGTGGGCATAGAAGGATAATTAGATGCTCACGTATTACAAGCCCAGGGAAGCTCGTAGGAACCGGGGACGGATTGGATGAGGATGTTCTCAGTTTTGAGGTTTAATGACTTTAAGGTTAGGATCGAAAACTTCAACAAGTTATTGATGATCACTTTATTCCATTCGGCGTGGATGATGAGGATCCTGAGACCAGCCGTCGTGGAGTCGTCATTCGTTAAGCATGAAGGGTGTAGGTTCTTCAATGAATCGGGTGCTTTTTTGATCGGTTGATGATGTTCTCCTGATGGGGTTTGACGATCGTCTGACATCCTATTTTGAATACTCTGGTCTCGATCGATCTAGTTAGGTCCGATAGATCTTGGGGTCAGTTCCATGCTTTGGGTCTCTCTTCTTCACCATCTTCTTTCCTTAAGAAAAGAATTTAGCAGTATATCCCGAGTTAAAGATCACTTACTTGTTCAATCGATTCTCATCAATCCATCCGAGTGGGGGTGGGTATATAGCTGCAGGCAGGATGACCACATGCAGGAATCGAGTTGGCCCTCATTAGCCCCAGCCAGTCGAAGCAGTGCCCGGGCCGATCGAACCCGCCCCCCGGGTGAGCAAACAAGTGTCATCAGAACAATACACACCCACGTGCACCCAAGGGGATAATTGACCAAAACTAGTCTATGACTAGGGTGTGGATAGAATTTGATGGCGCACTACTAGGCCTAACAAAGATAATAATAATCAAGTGTATCAAAAAAAAAAAAAAAAACCAATGCAAAGGAGGGGAGGTAAAAATGGTTCAAATCAAAAAGAATCCAAGAAAGTTTGAATACACTCCAGCCTATGGATCACCTGAAGGCTTGCCAGCATCAAACTGGATACTAACCTGGTGTATCACACTGGCATTTAACATGAATTGAAAGGCTGGATTTATTGAAAGGATCATAAATTGATTGATTTGGTTCTCCCCTCTGATTCATACATATTAATTGATTTGGTTCCACAATACCAGAATCTTGATAACCATCAGTTTCAAGGTGAGATCAGAAGCTCCTTCTCAAATCCATTTTCAAAATCAGGTTATGGCAAGAAATAGAGACTAGGGGTTATCAGAGTTAGAAAAATGCCATTTTTTTCACCAAACCCACCATGTTTAATGGTGGGCCCTGAAATAAACGCACCCCTTAACTGGTGTATTTCAAAACGGTGGATTTCATAAAAATAGCAGATTTCAAACATCAAAACGGCCTTTCATGCACCACCATCCAACAACAAAAAACCTTATCCACACCTCAAAAAAAAAAAATCACTTAATCCTTCAACTCACTCATCATTGTCTACCCATCTCAAATCACCTTGCCCCTTGCCCTCCAATGCTAGTTTGAATTTTTTTACCACCAATCCACTAGCTAGAAAGATCTGTGTACCTTCTTTTTTCCCCAACTCTTCAACTACCACAACAAAAGCTGTGATAACCACCTTCACCAATGAGTTAGCAGATGTTCCTCAAATTCAAGCTTTGCATCATTTACAACCATCATCCCCTGAGTCTCAATCCAATCATCCCCCACAAGCCCCGGAAGACTCATTACCACCTTTTCCAACCACTCTACCTGGACCATCAATCATTTTTCATAGAAATAATATCAATACCAATGGGATATATCTGGATAAACTACTTTCAGTGAATGAACAGACAATCCAACAAGTTTTTTCTAAAAAACAAATTATAGCTACAAAAAACCCCTTGGCTCTTGAAAAAGCTCATTTTTTTGAAAAAAAAATATTTTCAACAAAAAATAAAACTTGGATTATTGTAAGTAAGTGATTGAGTTCATCTAAAGCATCCTTATTTCAATGTTGGTTCACTTGGGATGGTACAAGATTTATGCACCAAACCAACTCTTTTCTCTTGAGAAAGCTGATTCACTCAAAACTGCCAAATATTCTCAAAAAAAAAATCCAAGGTTAATTATTTTAAGTAAATGGTTCAGTTCATCCAAATAATCATTATTTCAGGCCCAGGCTGAATTTAAACTAAAAGAATTACTAAATCCACACCTTTTTTCAAAAGAAGGTGTGATTTTAGAATTTTTCTTTTTGCTAAATGATTCCAAAAGGTGCTATCAACATTATTATAGTAAAAAAATTGCTAAATTCAACCCACCTGGCATGCTTTCCCATGCCAGGGAGAATTCAAACCTTGATGTAGAAAATTAAGATTTTGCATGCCTTTTAAAGGTTTAAAGGAGTGCCTGGTGTGGGAGCACACGCCTTTTGATGATGTGTTGGCCCCCCAAAGGCCTGTAAATATTAATTTTGGCCCAGGGGGCTAAATTAAATCCTCCATAACCCCTGTGGGGTCTGTCGGGGGTAAAATGATTTGGATAATTCAAGTATATACACCAACTGAGTAAATATAGTATGAAAAAATCCAATAAATATCAATTTTTCTGCAAGGAATTCAAATCTGACCTCTTATTTGATAAAAACTTTGTCCAATGTAAGTAACATAATAAAAATGATAAAAATTCATTTTTTTACACAAAGTCAAATATTTCCAGTAGAAAATAGATTAATTTTTACCCAATGTGAAAAACATAAGAATTCTAGAAATTAATATTTGATAAGGGGAATAAAATATTTCCAAATGTTTCATAAAGAATAAAATCAATTACAGAAATTATTATAAGAAATATGAAAAAAGTACTTCCTTGAATAAAATTCAAAATTTTTGATGGAATTTAAATACCTTTTTAGCAAGCATATGAGAAAATATATAAAAAATAAACAAATCTATTTCACAAGGAGAATTCAAAGATATTAAAATATTAAAAAAAAACAATCATGAATGGAAAAATCCAAAAATCAAAGAATTTCAATCCAATTCAATGAAAAATTCTTTGACAGGGGTTTGATGTTTTCTTCAGATTCAAGTACTTATGATGTTCTATTTCCCAGCTCTTAACACCCCTCCCAGAAATATATTCTTTCCAAATTTTATAAAAAGGTGAAATTGGAAGATTATTCTTCAAGGATCTTCCCTATTTACTCATTTTCAAGGCTTTGAAATGAAATTGATACACCAAATAAATAAAAACAGGGTAATTTTAATTTATGGCACAATCAAAATGGGACAATGTGAATGATTGTCCCTTAGATATCCATACTATTTGGAATTAATTAGAATTCGTGAGAAAATGTCCCAAATGTGGCAAGCTAATCCAATGATTTTTGGAAAAATTCACACCAACAGAATCAATGCTTTCTAGAAATTTATCAAAAGCCAGGGGACCCCAAAATGTATTTCAAAGACTTTGAAAAAAAATCTTTTTTTCTTTCCAATTCCAATGTGCATTTATTTATGTCATCTTAGAAGGTTCCTAAAACCCAGAAATCCACATAATAGTAACCAAAATTACTGTAGAGGTTTAATTTGGATGCTCCAGGAGAAAGAATGAGAAGAGATATCTTTTGACACCAACAAGAGTGGATCTGAGAGTCAAAGGGGGAATTCTGGTTCAATTTAAGTCAAGAAAAGATCATTTTCATTCACTTGAGAACAAGATGGCTTAAGAAAGATAATTAAAATGAAGGCTGACATGTGGTTGACAAAGTGGATTAATAAAATGAGTAAAATAAGTTTAAACTATAAGTAGGTTTGTCACAAGAATAAATGGTTGGGAGGGACAGAAGTATCACTGAATATTCATTAACATGAAAAACACTCAACAAGTTTATGATACAACAAGGCATCAAGAATTAGAGATAAAGAAACTAATGGAACTATGACCACTGAGAACAGTATTGAGAGTTCAACAGAATTAAACAGTCATGAGCTGAATAGTAAAGATAAGCCACTAGGATCAATGAAAAAGATTTGAATAGCAATAAATAAATCTTAATGGTACAAATTACACACTAGAAATGTGAAATCAAGAGCATAAATTGATTAATAAATATAAAGCTGAAAAATATTATTGTTTCACTGTAGCTTGAGGAAAAATTTGGTCCAAACTTTAATTTCAAAAATTCCCATCCCTTGGTGGATTATAGACAGATTAAACATAATTGGAAAACCCACTTTTCAGCTGAAAAATGAATCCACTTCCCTTTGGCCTTATTTAAATAGAGTAATTTGAAGATTATTGAAATGGGATAGAACAATTTGAAGATCATTGAAATTGGATAGAAGAATTTGAAGATTATTTAACTGGAATGGAATAACTAGAAGATTATTCAACTGGCTGCATAGCTTTATTAAAGTAATCCTGCAGGCTCTTGGAGGAGGATGGGAACTCCCAAATTGAACTTGAAAAGCTGTTTTTCTTTCTGATTAAGCTTTTATTTTCTCATATTCTTTTATTTTATCTGCACAATATTTAATCATTAATTTCATTCCATGCCTTCTCAATTATTATTTGATTTTTTACAAATCTTAATTTTGATTTAAATATTTTCTTGTCTTGAGATCTTTGGCATGTTTTTGATATGAATCTTGTAATGCCTTCAGATCTTCAGCATTTTTTTGATTTAAATGTTGTCTTGCCTTCAGATCTTTAGCATGTTTTTGATTTAAATATTTTCTTTCCTTCAGATCTTTGGCATTTTTTTGAACTAAATCTTTTTTTACCTGCAAATATCCAGCATGTTTTTTATCTGAATCTTTTCTTTCCTTCAGACATTCAGCTTTTTTTATCTAAATAATGATAAAATAGAAATTACTAAATACAAAATTTGAAAATATGAAAATAATCACAAAACATAAAAAGAAGAAAGGAAAAAAATAACCCAAAAATCAATAAAAAAAAATCAGGGGGGCTATTAGCACTGGGAAGAGACACAGTGCCAATGGATCTTAAAAGAAAGAAAAACCAATTAATTTTAATAAAGAGAAAAAAAGCTGAGATTTTTTCAATATAAGAAAAAATAAAAAAAAAGAATTTTTGGGGATTAGTGCCACCACCTCAGCCAAGTCAGGGTGAGGTTGAAACCTGGGGTTCCCCAGAAGTTTTTTGAAACCACATAAATACCCAGATGGTTTCAATGGCATTGTAAAAACTGCCTGTGCTGGGAAGTTCTGGAATGGCTGCAAAAGCTTTTCAGGCTGGGAATTTTCAACTTCCTGGGCTTCCAGAAGGGCCAGCCCCCCCTCCAATATATTGAGGGGGGAAAACCCTTTCCAAAGCCATTGCATTGGATAATAGGCAACCACACCATGTCACATCATAAATAGCTTTCCTGGCATGGGAAAGCACACCATTTGGTGTAATTTTAGAAACAAAAATCGCTAAAATCATGCCTTTTTTGAAAAATGGTGTAATATTAGTAATTATTTTGGGATGTATCTGTCCTGAGTATTTGAAAAAAATGATTTCCCTTCAGGTAAGGCTGTTAGTCTTGATTTCAGCTTCTGGCTAAAATTAATCAATTCCAGAGTATGTAATAAGGACTAATGATTGAATTTTAATGAGGGGAAGGAATTTGATCAACCTGGCCTGGAGGCCATCCAAGAAGTTGTAAAAGATCTTTGAAAAAACAGAAAAGATTATTTGGGATTTATTGACACATTTATAACTGCTAATAAACTAGTTTTTCCACCCACTAATCACAGGTTTTTTTCCTTGAATGAATTGATAATCTTGTGATTATTTGAGGAGATATTTTTACGGATTCTTGAAAAAAATACCCAGAAAAGAGGATATCTGAAATTTTAAGATTTAACATTCAAAGTGACACATGTGTTAAAATACGTATGCACTTACACTTGTGCTACGTATAAGTGTAATCCAAATGGGATGCGCATTTGGGCCTCTGCGGCCCATTGGACACACACACGGACCATACAGGCCTGTGTGGATGTCACGGATTTGGGGAAACTGGTCTCAAAATGTGTGAAACAGGCCTATTGGTACACGGGCCCTATCGGGCCCGGTGGGGTATATGGGCAAATACAGCCAGATGGGCTATTATGGGCATAATTGGGCCCAAGGTTTACTTTGGACATACTTGGCCAGATGGGCTGGCCCACCAAAGTCTGTTAAACTCACTTTTTGGGCTTGGGGCGGCCCATTGGGGCCGCCTCCTGTTTTGCGGCCCGCTTGGGGCCACTTGTCTCCCTCCGTTTGGCCCATGCGGGGACCAACGGCCCGCGCGGGGCTGTCGCGGCGGCCAAGGGATCCTGCACGGTGCAACACCACGTGGGCCCGGCCGGTAGCGACTGGCAGTCAGCGCCGCAGGAGCAGGGGCCAGCGGCCCCAGCTCCCCTCCCTCCCATTGCTCCCCATTGCGAGAGGGAAGGAGACGGCTGGATGGGTTAAACCAGCCAGCAACCGGCCGCAGGAGGGCGACCGGTCAGGGTGAGGGGGATTTCACCACCCCCTTTCCCAGGAGGATGGCTGGGCCGGTTGCAGTGAGGCGACCGGCGGTGGGGGGGATTTGATCACCCCTCCACCATCAAAGTGAGGCGCTCCCCCCCCTTTACCAAGGGGGAGGAGTGATGGACTGGAGGGGATTCGACCAACCCCCAGCCCACTTACCTTGACAACGCCCTGGGGGTATTGACCTCCAGGGCCCCTGGTAGGGGGATTTGACCGCCCCCTCCAGGGATTTGAGAGAAAGAGGGGGGGGGGGGGTGGCATGTCCGCTGGTTACACCCCCCCCATGTGAGTCTGAGACCAGAACCAGGTGTGTCCTGGGTCCCACCTGGCCATTTTTATGGCCAGGGGCTGGTTGCATGAGGCAACCAGCTAGCATGTGAGGTAACAGGGCCGGTTGTAACAGACAACCGGCCAGGGTTTTGAAAAGCTAAGGAGCTGGTTCAGCCCTGTTACAGTGGAAACATCAGAAATGAACGCAATAGGCTGGTTTTAAGGGTACAGGGACTGATGCCATGCAGGCTGATGTAGCCCAAACCAAGTAACAAGGCCTGTAGAGCCTGTAGAGCTCTTTTGGGGCGGAAAAGTTTCCTTTTGGCTTGTTTTATCATGGGCTCACAAGAGGCAAATCTTTTTTACTTAAGGAGCTCTTCTCCCTGCTGTTTTCCATCATTCATTCCAACATCCAATTGAATTCATCAACAATATCATCCAAATTATTGCCCCATTGTGAGAGCCCATTAGAAATTATTGACACAAGGTGTCCAGCATTTCTTTTGCTTTAAATACTGCACATTTGCCTAAGATAATTGCTGGCCATAATTATAAAAACATGAAATAATTCCAAGGAAATAAGATTGTAGAACTATGACAAGTGGCTCAAAGCCAGAATCAGATAGATCATGGTTTTTGGCTCAATAAATAAAGGGTTTCCAGTATCAGCCCAATCATTTACATCTGGTAATCCCCCCAGGAAAAATTTGGATCCCAAAAAAAATGTTACCAAATATAAATGAAGGTTATGTCCTCAAGTATTTTGCCAGAGATATAGATTTTATTTTGAGAAAAACTACAAACCTACCAAGGTGTTCCTCCCAATTAAAATTCATTTTTTATTTGGCTGTGAGGAAAAATTTCCACATCCATCAACTTTGTTTCTGCGGTATGTTTATTAAATGCACATTAAAGGAAAATGTAACTTGATAACCACTGAATGTTATCAAAAGGACCTGAAGATAATTTTGGACCTCAAGCCAGAGTTTTTTCCAGCTAAATTCATCATACTTTCTGGATCCTTACAACAGAAAATATCCAAGCAGTATAAATTTTATTGGTATAACAGGCCTAGTGGGTTTGTGAAATACATATGATTTAAAAACTGTAAATCTGAACCTTGAATTCTATTTCATAATTCCAATAAAGGGGGAGGAAAATAAATCTTCAGCCATTTCCATGGCCTAATGATGTTTTGAAAAAATCTAAAGGTATTTAAAAAAATTGAAATTAATTAAATGTAAATTTGTTGGGGGAAATGAATTTTGAAATAGAATTGAAAATTGGCAGGACACAGCATGAAATCACTACAGATCAGAAGCAATAAATCAGCCTTAAACATAAATAACTTGTTTTTTATCATCTCTGTCATTCTGATTCACCAATTTAACTGTTTCTCAAGCTGGAGAAGGAATCAAAAAAGGACAGACTAGAGTTCCTAAAGAGGGGTCTTGTCACTGGATAAAGTGGTATCACTTCAAGATTTAACACTAATAGGCTTAAAAAAATTTGGCAAGTCTTAGGGAAGCAGGAGGTTGCTTTGAGGAATCTTCAGTAATCTGGGGAATTCTTTGAGAAAATTCTGAGTTTTTCAGGATGGGACTGGGCTCAATAAATTGAAAGAAAAATTCAATGAAGAAGTTCAAAATTTCAAAAAGCAGTTGATTGAGGAAGGATTTCAAAATATCAGAAATAAGTGATAAATAATTACTAGGGAATTACAATTAGTAACAAAAAGAAGGATCTTAAATATTCAAAATATAGTATTATTGAAAATAAGAGTTGCATGTGAAAAAGAAAGTATTGAAGGAGCACATGTGACCAGGGGAATAATCACTGAAAATATATGACTAAATTTGAGGAAAATCACAAAGAGTAACAGATCATTTTGAATATTAAAAGCACTACTGAGGATTTTGGTGTTAATTTGGATTAATGGAGGTTTAGTTTTTTCCTTGGTGAGGGGGAAACTTGATTATTAAATTTTACTAGCCACAGATTCCGGGGTTTAAAGAATTGGAAATATCCAGAAAATTCCTACACTTTCCCATCATCATGATATATTTAATTTCACCAATATAAAATGAATTTTCTTGAATATTCAATCAACAAATTATTGCATTTCATAATTGAAAGATGTCTACCAGGAAGGTTGCTTCCTCATGCATACCAAGAAATATCAATTGCTTAATCTAAGCCAAAGACTACCTGATAAAATGTTAAAATTTTCAAGGTTTTTGAGAAATTTCCCCCAAGAAAACTGCAAACCAAGGCACTTTCTCAAATTGCAATTGCTGATTGTGGCATTGTGTCCCATGTGATTCAATCACAAGATTTTGGGGATATCTTTGAAAAATCCTCAAGAAAAGTAATTTTGGAATACAATATCAATGACAGATCAGATGGTACAGAAGAGACAAGTTATAATAATTTGAATAAGAGTCTCTATCAGATCTAGGATCAATTTTTCCAACCTTCATGAAGAAGAAAGTGGTGGAACAGATGGGTGAATTTGGCTGTATAAGCTGAGTAAGGGGAGAATATTTTATCTTTTTTTATCCTTCACCTATTCTATCTGGTTTTATAGGTTACTTATGGATACTCCTCTAGTGTTACAGGCAATGACCAATAATTTTGAAATGGTTGATCCTATACTTGGTAAGGACTGGTGGTGGTTGATGATGGCAATGATGGTAGATAATTTTGGTAATGGATGGATGATGATGATAGTATGGATGGATGATGATGTTGGAAGACAATGATGGTAAAGTTAGGTGATGCTTATGATGGGTGATGATGATGATGTCGGTGGATGATGATGATGGTCAAGGCAGGTGATGATAATGGGAAAGGTAGGCAATGGTAATGATGGGTAATGATGATGATGATTTATGACGATGAGAGTCCTTTATAAGTCTTAATATTCACAAAAAGAGTTGAATTTTTTCAATGGTTGTTAAACTTTTATAAGGACTCAATACTCCTTATAAGGGTTGAAAATTTTTGGCAAGGTTTTATAAAATTTTATAAGGGTTTGATGTTCCTTATAAGGCTTGTTGTTGTTTAAAAGGGTTGATAAAACTCTTATAAGGGTTTAAAATTACTTATAAGGGTTTAATATTCCTTGTAAGGGTTTAAAATAAACTATTAAGGTCTGAGTGTGCACATACTGAGTGTTAATTTAATGTAGGAAAAGGATGAGGATTCCTGGAGGGAATCGGGATGAGGATACCTGGAGGGCATGCTGGATTAGGATGACTTTGTGGCATGATGGATGTGGATTCCTGGGGGACATTGGGATGAAGATCCCTGGAGGGAATGCTGGATTAGGATGCCTGGGGCGCATTATTGATGAGGATGCCTGGGGTGCATGATGATGATAAAAACAGGATAGAGCTAGGGAGCCCCATTGAATGGAAAAATCTTCCCTCAGGGATTCCCCTGATGGTTCCCTGAGGCTCTCCCTATTACAGTGAGATAAAGTTACATGAGGTATTTTATCTGGTTGGAAAAAGAGGCTGTGAATTATTTTCATGCATGTACAACTTTGCATATTTTGCAATTTGGTGCTGATGAGGTGATTGTTAAAGGTCCCTCCTGCATAAAGTGCTTCTACATAGTTATGAGATGTTTAGGTGGTGTATGGGTAATTTTTTTGGTGCTGCATGCAGTATCCTGCATATATTAATTCTGTATGATGCTTGACGGCATCTGGTCTTCTGACTGGTGTTTTGTCTGTTGATGCATGCAGTGCATTAAATATATTAATTTTGCATACTGATGCACAGGCTTTTGTCTTCTGATTGCTGGTTTGTTTGGTGATGCATGTGGTAACTTGCATATATTGATTCTGTATGCTTCTGAACAGCCTCTTGTCTTGTTATTGATGGTTTTTTTGGTGATGCATTTAGCAAATTGCATATATTAATTCTTTATACTGATGCACAGATGTTGTTATTGTGATTTGTTCATTGTTTGGTGATGCATGCTGCATTATGCATATATCACTTCTTGATACTGCTGAACAGCATCTGGTCTGTTGATTGATGGTTTGTTTGTTTCTGAATGCAGTATCCTGCATGTATTACTTCTTTATAATGCTGCAGGAGTTTGGGTGTTTTTTTGAGCTTTAATGTATGTGGTATGTAATCAAATTCTCCCATAATATTTCCATGTCTTTTGTTGATCTGTGACACCTGATTTGGAGATGGGTAGGCCAGGGTTGACTTGATCTGTGTCTTCTTATCCATGTGAGATAGAGGGGTAATGTGGCCGAGTTAATATAGGTTATTTTTAGTTTAGAATCCATTTCTCAGGTTATTTTTAGGATTTTAATTTTTTTCATACTAGAAAATTGAGTTTAATAGCTATAGATAAGGTTTGTTTTACCACAAAATTAGGCACCACAGTTCATTGATGAGTTTTGGAAAGGGTTTTTTAGTCATTTTGGACTCAAAATACAAAGGATAAGAATCTTTTGCCTTGAAGTAGCTTCAAATCATTGGGAGTGTGGATAAAAATTTGAGTGGTGCCTCAGAGATGCCAATACAATAAGGAAAGTGGAAAGAGAAGTGCATTGAGCTGGAACAAATTTGAGAAGAAGGAGAAGATTAACCAATGTAACATGAGGCAGAAAGGGGTGAAGAAGGAGAGGAGAAGCTTTAGGTTTGAAAGGTTGAGGATTCAGGCAAGGCAAATTCTTGGGGAGAAATATTCAATTCAAGGCTTGAAAATTAGGAAGTGTAACTTTCAAAGAAGAAGGGACAGATGGAGGAATTGGAGAAAAGGTTGAGAAAAAGGGAGGTGGAGATGAATTTTTTGGATCATAGGCTACAGATGCAAGAGATTGAGGTTTGATTGGTTTTATTGAATGCTGAAGAGGAGCCAAGGATGGCCAAGGTTGTGGCCAAACCAGTTGGATATTTGAGAATTAATTTGAGGGAAAACTTGAATAGCTGGCTCTGAATTGGTGAAATCATAGATAAATAGGTGTAAAATTAAAAAAAAATAATCAAGAAGGTTTAAAAATATTTCAAAGGGATTGAAGAAAGATTCAAAGTTAATTTTTGGGTGATTTCCAGCATGGTTAAGGAAGATGTATTTATGTAAATGTAAATGAAAATGTAAAATATGACGGACATTCTAAAGTAAAGAATTTATAAATTTTAGATTTGTTTTAGTTTTTCTTATAATATATTATTATTTATTTGGGTTTCTAGTATATATATTGATATATTATTGGAGATATAAAAGCCAAAAAAAGAAATAAAGAGAAACAAACTTTCAAAGTAGCTGAAAGTGATTGAGGAATGAGATTTTTTAGAGTCAATTTTTTTCAGGATATCTTTGATGAAAGTTGTTGAATATATCAGAGAAGTTTAAATGATTGTTGAGAGTTTCCCGCAAGTTAAAATCAAGTTAATTCTGGAAGCCTAAACATTTTATGTGGTACTGGATTTTTCTCTTGCATACCATTGAATAAAAAATAAAACTTGCTTACCACTGAAGCTTTTATTTGGGAGATAGTCTTGGATAGTGGTTGAATCTTTCCTGGGTAAAAACATGTAACAGGATTGACAAGGGAGAAATGGAAGGCAGGATGAATTCCTTTCCACAAGAGTGGAATATTTAGTTTGAGAAAATTATTCAAGAATGGCTCAAAAACTTTGAATGGTCCTAAATATTTTTTTGATAATTTCTTGTAGGGTTTATTGGTTCAAATTTTGGTAAAATATAGCCATACTCTATCTCCATTGTTGGAAAAATGAGGATAAATTCCATTCTTGTCAAATTAAGATTTGTACCCCTCTGCTTCTTTTTTGATGTTTTCTGAAATTTGAATTTGAATTCAAATTAAGATCTCTATGTAATTGAAAGATGGTTACTAGTTGTCTGTGTGAATAGATATGAATTGGGGGTTCCATCCATAATTAGTTTTGATTGGTTTTTGGTGATTGGAAGAATGAAATTAGTTTTTATAGGAAAATTTAGCAAAAGTTAGCCAATTTTACAAGCCATCCTTTTGTTAATTGATTTAAATTAAACTACATTTCTCAAGGATTTTGTTGGCTATTTCAGTTTGGAAAACTGATTTGGGATGATAAGCTGTCAAAAGGTTTTTTCACATTTTGAGCAGTTTTCAAAGAGAGCTCCAGAAAATGGATAAAAGAAGAGATGCTATATTTATAAAAATATCAGTGGGGCAGATACTCCCTCAGATATGGGATCAATTGAGAAAATAGCTTGCTGGAATTCATTGAAGGGGAATTTATTGTTACTTTTACTCCTTTAGATTATTGATAAAATAAGGTGGTTTTGAATTTCCAGCCCTTCTAAAACTATATTAATTCTGCACAACAAGGTTTTTCAATTATTGGCTGGTTTCTTTAAGACTCAAATTACCTCTTAGATTAGATGTAGATAACTTATTAACTGTGATTTATAGGATCTTTGAACATTATACCAGATTGATTTGTATTATTGGCAGGGGTTAAAAAAGTGGTTTCTAAGATGGATTTGATCTTTCAACAATATTAAAAGTTCAAAAAAAATTTTTTTATTGAAGGAATCAACCAGGAGAAGGTAACAAAGATGGGTTTATCTACAGGGAGCTGGGTAGGAGGAATGTTGGTTTTTTCTTTGGTTTTGTGCTGTCCTTCTTTGTAAGAGTTATTTATGGATGTAATTCTAGTTTCCTTTTGATTTGGTTCTGAATATTTAGGTCACAGAAGAATGCTGATCCAAGCTCCTGATGAGGTGGTTCAATGGTCCAAGATGAGGTTTTGTTCCCCTTTGCTTTATAATTCTTTTATGGGCAATGTTGAATTCATGTCTCAAATGAGTTGTGTAGCACATTACACAACTCTGATTAAGTTGTGTAGCCTCCACACAACTCAATTGGAGTTGTGTAGCCCCAAAATGATGGTTGGGTTTTGTGTGGCACCACACACGACTACAAGTGTTGTGGGCCAAAAAAAAAAACAAAAAAACAAAAAACTAAAATAAACTAAATAAAAATACAAAAAAAACATAAATCAACAAAAAAATAATAAAATGTTGATTTTTTGGTTTGAAAAAAAAAAACAAAAAAAATAAAAAATAAGATGAAAATAAATAAAAAACAAAAAAAAGACTGAAGACAACCAAAAAATCAAAAACCAGTTGATTTTTTTGATCAAAATTGCAAAAAAAATTAAAAGAAAAAAAATCAAAAAATACAAATTCAACTTGACTAGCCCTAAAGTAAAATTACCAAAAATTATATAAACAATGAAAGAGTCTATGGGGCAGCCCTAAATTATAAGTGCCAAAAAATACAAGTTTGACTTGACTAGACCTAAAGTGAAGACACCAAAACATAAAGGTTCAACTTGACTAGCCCTAAAGTAAAAACACCAAAAAAAAACAAGTTCAACTTGTGATAAGCCTATCCTATCACAAGAAGTAAAATACTCCTCATGATAGGATCATCCTAACACAAGTTGAACTGACTTACCAATAAAATCACATTAAAAACACTCAACATAAGTTTATTATTGAATTCTATAATATAGAATAGAAGTGCAGGTGATTTTTGAGATGATCAACCCAACTAGAAGCTTTCTTTGAAATCAAAGCAGAAGGTTTTGCTAAAATGGGTTGGATTGGAATCATTTCTACCTCAATTACTAATAGAACCCAGTGGTTATTGTTTAAAAAGGAAATATAAATAGGCTCTGATCGATCTGTAACACTTTTTTTAATTGGAGTATAAGAACAAAATGACTCCAATGAAATGAAACATCTAGGTCTGAAATATGTGTCTGCTATGATTTTAACCATATCTAACTTAGCTAGAAATTTTGAAGAGGGAATATTTGTGTTGATTTCTTAAAAATCAAGTCTTTGTTTAATCTTTTCTACCTCTTTTTCACCAACAAGCATCTTAATGTAGCATACTTTATTTCTCTCCAATGTTTCAATAATTTCCTTTCTCACTTTAATCCAGCCATTTTCATCATACCCAAGCAATTTAGCAATGACTCTAAATCTAAAATTTCCATCACCAATTGGATCTCAAACCTTTCCCAAGAGCTTATGTAATTTTGCAAGTATTTTATTGAGGTATTTCACTTTGGGTTCCTATTATCAAAACTCACTCAGCCAAAATTCCAATTAAATTAATCAATCACATCAATACCAAACAAAGATGAGCTTCTGGTTGACCCTTCCTGCACATCTTCTTCCTGTGAAGATGATTCCAAGTCCAAATGAAGTGAAGCTAAATCAATTTCAGTCTCTTCCTCTGAACAATTAGATTCAGATTCTGATCCTGAGGATTTTGAAAAAAAATTATCATCATATCATTGTCAGTTCATTATACCAAAAAAACAGAAATTTCACAAAAGAAAAGACTTAAAATATTTTGTCTTTTCTTATTTGGCTCCCATCTAATTCCCTTTTGCCGCTTGATTTACTTTTTAAAAAATTCAAATTGAGATTGATCTCTGCGAGTATTTTTCAATTTTGGCCAACCTCCACTTGATTTCAAGACTTTTGGTTCAAGTCTTGGCTTTGATTGATAATTTGTGGTTTTATGAATCAGGTACTTCAACAGATTGCCGTGATCTTTTTCAGGATATCCCCAGATCATTGCATTGAGCTTCTCATGTAACTGAGAGTTTTTTAGAATTTCATCAACATAAAACTTCCAAAATTCAAAAGGATCAAACATTAGTAAAGTAGGAATAATCCATCAAAAAGAATTAATCACAAAGTGATTTGAAAAATCCAACTTAATCCAACTTACAGAACTAGAACCGCAAGGGTTAAAATCCAAACACAACTGAGGATGAAAATCCTCAGGCACAACAGATCCTCTTGATGCTAGTAGATCAAATATCTGGTGGGAACAGGGCAAACCCATAGTCTTGAAGTATGATGTGCTGCACACTTCCCCATCATGGTTCCACTAGAATTTCTGAAACCTTTCCACAACAAGTTTAATTGCCTCTAACGACTGTTGGAACTCACTTGAGCTCTTACCCAGTGCTTGTAATTCAGACTTGGAGTACCCGCTTGATCATACTCCTCTCACAGGATAGGCTGCTCCAGATCAACACTAAGAACTTGTTCATTCTCATCTCAATCTATTTCTTATTTCTCATCCATTCTTCTCATCATTGTCATTCATCCCTCAAGATCATCATTGTTGTCGGATCAAGATCATTCATCCTAGTCTCTCAATGAAACTTTACTGGTACAATCCTGTAATCAGTGATCCAATGTCCATCTTCAATCTGCCAAAATCCATTCTATTCAGATTCATTTTCACTTTTCATTTCTCATCTGTGTTCATTGATTTCTAAATCTCCAAGCCCAATCAGACCTGCCACGTTCCTGTCATCAAGACAAGTCCTCAACTGTTCTTTACAATTAGAGAATCATCCACCCAATACAACCGTTGGTATTTCTCATTATGATTATTCTGCTCTTTTTCTCATTTCTTCCTCAAGCTGCTGCTTTCAACCTCACAACTTACATAGTTGCAATGAACTGGCAGTGGTCCTGGTTTTACAGAATCACATAAGCCTTTTACGGTTAAAAGCCAAAAATCAACCAGCTCACCAAAATGGCATCACCTTTGCCAGGACCAGGGGGAAACTCCTCCAAGAACATGTCTCTCAAGGGAATCTACGACTCAATCCCATTGCTTAAGGAGGAGAATTACTCCATCTGGCGGTCTAAATTCCAAAATCTTTTCTGGCTCAGGCAAATTCTCCCTACCATGACATCTTCAAACACCTTGGATCAGCTGGACTCTGACATAAATGAAGAAATAACTGCTTATCTTCTTTCTTGTCTGGAACCATCCACCCACTCCAAAAAAATCAACTCTGAAAATGAAGAAAGTGCAAAAGCCATATGGGTTGCAGCTAGGACTCATTTTGCTTCATCTCAATCTGCAAACAGAGCCTGGATATTCAACAAATTTCTGTACCTTTCTTTCTCAGAGAATGCCATTGAGAAAGTCATCACTACAGTCCAAGTCCATCTCAAAAAACTCTTGGAGGTTGGCATAGAACTCCCATCTGACATTCTTGCGTATCTGGTCTTGTTCAAATTCCCTCCATCTCTCAAATCAATGCAATCTCAAATCATGCATGGAGTGGTGACAATCACAGTTGAATACGCACTCAATCATCTTACCCAACATAAGAACAAAATCAAAGCCACCAAAGAGGAAGCTACCTCTAAAAGCAAAATCTCCCTTTAAAATTGGGATTTCCCCAGATGCACAAATGGTGTTCACAACAAAAAAGTTCAAACTCACAAACAAGAAGAATGTTGGTCTGAATTTCCTCACCACAGGCCGGTCAATCCTAAGACAAAAAAGCCGGGAAAGAAAACGGAAGAGGAAGTGGCACATTTCTTCTCTCTCTTCTGCGGGTCTACACACTCAAACTCCTTGGGACCAAATAGCTTTGTGCTAGACTCTGGATGCTCTGTTTACTTCCTTAATGACAAGTGGTATTTCTCAGACATGTCACCGGACAAATGCACGGAAGAAATCAAAACTGGCAAGCCTGGAGCCACCCTGACCATCAGAGGCCAAGGCACTGCGATCTTGACTGTCAGGTAAAACCAGATCAGGCTGGACAATGCTTGCTGGGTCCCTGACGCTAATATCAATCTTCTCTCACTTGGCAAATTCCTTCTTGAAGGATTCTCCCTGCTTGTAGACAACACCAAGGATCCTTCTTGGTTCCAACTCATTTGTCAAACAAAACCTGTCTTTCCGGTCAAATCTCTCACAACATTCTGAAGATAGATGATCCGCATCCTCTTGTTGCCTTGAAAATGACCATGGGAGAAGTTCATCACCTACACAGAACCTTGGGACATGCTAGCATTGACCGAATGGAAAAATATCTGGGAAAACCACTTGGCTGAGAAATAAAAAGCAATTTTGTCTGTATGGGATGCAACCTTGGAAAGATAAAAAGAAACTCCTTCACAGCCTCCTCCAACCCAGCCAACAAATTGTTTGAACAAATTCATCTTGATCTTATTGGACCAATATCTCCCCAGTCAAAAGGCTATCACCAATACTTGCTTACCCTTGTGGACAATTTCTCTGGCTACATTGGTGCCTTTCCTTTGAAACTCAAAAGCAAAGCTGCCAATGTTCTTATCTTCATTCTCACAAACAAACATCACAAACCCGGCTTCTTTCCTGCTGAAGTCTGCTCCAATGGAGGAGGAGAGTTCATCAATGATAAACTCAAGGATCTCCTTGAATCCAAATCCATCAAGCAAATCGTCTCTGAAGCCTACCATCCCCAGCACAACGGAAGGGCGGAAAGAGCAAACAGAAAACTTTCTGAAGCCGTAAGAGCAACTAACTCATCTACCAAACTCCCTCAAAACCTGTGGCATGAGACCATCAAAGCCTGCGCAGTGGCCCTAAACCAAATCCCTAAAGTATCCGGTGAGCCCTCTCCCTGGGTGCTCATGCACAGAATCTCTCTTCCTACTCACTACTTAAAGCCAATTGGATCCCACCTGAACTACCTGAACCTCAAAGACAAGAACTCCTTGTCCAAATTCAAAGAAGAAGGTAAATTGGGAATCCTGATTGGATATGTACCTAGGCTTCACTCATATTGGGTCTTAAACCAATCTGGATCAATCTTTGAAACCAAGCACATCAAGTTTGGAGCCACTAACCCAGACTTCTCAATTCAATCAAATGATTTGACTCCGTTGGACAAGTTGCCAGAGAATACCAGATTGTCTTGTACAGCCTTGGATCCTGTAAACTCTGAACCCGACACCCAACAAATCAAGCCAGGCTCTCCAACCAGTTCCACCACTCCAGAAATCAAAATTGAATCCAATCAGTCTGATGAAAAATCCTCAAACAGCATCAAAGAGGTCAACGATCATCTCATTCCACCATTCAACACTCAAGCTCTTCAAGATTGAAACGCTCTCCAAAAACCCAATCAATTTGGTTTCATCAATCTCATTGTACCAAAGTCTGTCTCTGAAGCTCTGTAGATACCCAAATGGTCAACTTCCCTAAAGAAGGAAAACAACACCTGCGAGGCTCTTGGAGTTTGGGAGGACTACTTTGGTCCCAAACCATCAAATATCCTAAACACTACCTATGTCTTTTGACTAAAGGAGAATGCACATGGCGAACCTCCTACTCACAAATTCAGGCTCTGCGTCCAAGGGTTCATGCAACAGTACGGCATTGAATACTTTGAAACCTATGCTCCAACAGGTTAAAATACTTCTCTTTGAACTCTGCTGCTTCTATCTCTGGACAAAGACCTTTATATTCTTCAACTCAACATAAAAGGTGCCTTCCTTCACGCCAATCTAGATGAAGAAGTATTCATCCACCAACCACCTTCCTGCAACAGAAAATCTCCGTTCCTCAAACTAAAGAAACCAAACAGGATCCAAGAAATTGGTACCACACTCTCTGTGACTGGATCGTAAGTCTTGGCTACATTCCCTCGGATGCAGATCCTTGCTTGTATACCAACAGGTCCAAGGATTCTGTGCTTTTCTTTCATGTGGATGATCTCCTGGTGTGCGGCAACTCCCAAGACTTTGAGAGACTGTTTCTAAAAAAATTCCCAAACTCATCTAGCCATTGTCCCAACACTCTCTTGGGTATGAAAGTAAATCAATCACCAAACAGGATTCGTCTCTCCCTGCATCCGCACATTGATAAGGGCTTGGCGGCACTGAAAAGCATAAACCTCAATCCCATTTCAACACCCTGCACCCCAGGACTCCAGCTCACTTCATCCTCAGAAGAAGAACGCACCCAGTTTGCCAATCTCAATGAAAACTAAAGAAGCCATATTGGGATGCTCAATCACATTGCCTCTCTTGCTTGTCCCAACATTTCCTTTGCTGTCTCCAACCTTGCACGGTTCAATGACAAACCAGGCATCCCCCACTTGAATGAACTCATTTGGGTGTGGAGATATCTGGCTGGAACTAAACATCTTGAGCTCATTCTCTCAAAAAAAAACAACTATCTGGCCTTAATCTGCTACAGCAACACAACCTGGGGAGATGATCTAGAGACTTGCAGATCCCAAACTGGGCTCATCTGTAGTCTTTTTGGTACTCCCCTGTACTGGACCAGTTGAAAGCAGCGCAACGTAACATTCTCTTCTACTGAAGCAGAATGTAACGCTCTCAGTGACTCCCAACTTGAGGCCCGGTGGATAAACCAACTGATTGAAAAACTCTGGAATTGTTTTTCAATTACTAGCATTCATTTGATAGACAAAAAGGGATTGGAGGATAAATTAAAAAAATTTGGAACCAACTCAAAAACAAAATTCATTGATATCAAAACCAAGGGACTGAAAGAAGACCTCATCAAAAGCAAAATAGAAGTTCTTCTGATCCCTTCTGATCAGATGGTGGCCGATGCACTTACCAAGCCAGCTAGCAAAGCCTCCATAGACAGGCTAGTAGCACATATCAGTTCCTGAGTAAATCAATCCGATGGACATTGAATCAAGAGGGGGTGTTGGAACTCATTCAAGCTCTTACCCAGTGCTTGTACTTCAGACTTGGAGTACCCGCTTGATCATACTCCTCTCACAGGATAGGCTGCTCCAGATCGACACTAAGAACTTGGTCATTCTCATCTCAATCTCTTTCTTATTTCTCATCCATTCTTCTCATCATTGTCATCCATCCCTCAAGATCATCATTGTTGTCGGATCAAGATCATTCATCCTAGTCTCTCAATGAAACTCGACTGGTACAATCCTGTAATCAGTGATCCAATGTCCATCTTAAATCTGCCAAAATCCATTCTATCCAGATTCATTTTCACTTTTCATTTCTCATCTGTGTTCATTGATTTCTAAATCTCCAAGACCAATCAGACCTGCCACGTTCCTGTCATCAAGAAAAGTCCTCAACTGTTCTTTACAATTAGAGAATCATCTGCCCAATACAACCGTTGGTATTTCTCATTATGATTATTCTGCTCTTTTTCTCATTTCTTCCTCAAGCTGCTTCTGTCAACCTCACAACTCACATACTTGCAATGAACTGGCAGTGGTCCTGGTTTGACAGAATCACATAAATCTTTTAAAGAAAAGTTGTATCCCAATGGTAACAGTTCAGAGGAAAGGACTATTCCTAACTTTATTTGAGATTTGTAAAGGGATGCCAGAACCTATTTAATTTGATTAGAAACTGTTTCTTCTGTTTTTTCTTCAAAAAATCCAACATGTTTCCCAAATAATTCACAAGGAATTGTTTGAGAGTAGCATGGGCCCCTTCCACCCAAGATGTGGTTTCATTTTAAAATTCAGGTTTTCTGCAAGTCCAAGCCATTAAAAAAGTCTCTTTGATACAGAAGATTTTATTTTACATATACTCAAGCACATCCTCATGGTCTTCAAAGAAACACTTTACACAAGTCATAAAATAAGCACCCAAAACTAGGAATATTAACAGTAGAGGCACTGATTTAGCCCTTACTCTGAGGTCCACATCATTCAACTCTTCCTCCTCCTTGGTTATAGAGGCTCCATGCTTCTCCCACAGAGACATAAAGCTTTTCCATAATTAAATGTCATTATTAAAGGAAACTTCACAGTTTGCTTGTATGTTTTTAGACAAGTTCCACAAACAAAACTTTCTTGTTGGGCCAGGAAAACTTTGTTCTATAGCACAAATCAGAGTGTTTTCACAGTCTATCACAAAGACTTTGGGAAGTCTCTCAGGATTGTAAGCCAGCTCCTTTAGTGCTTTTACAGACCAACTGTAGAAATCAAATTTTTCTCTTGTTATAAAAACAAGAGCTTTTGTGAGAGTTTTCTGGTTGGCTGTAATTCCTACAACATGCAATAGGGTGTATCAGAGTTAGCAAACCCGCCATCAGAAACTGGCCATTTTTTTTGACAAAATCCACCATTAAAAATGGCGGGTTTCTGAAATACACATACCACCTAACTGGTTTATTTCAAAATAGCGGGTTTCATGAAAATGGTGGGTTTCAAAAATGAAACCTGCCATTTTAATCCATCCACCATCCATTGCATGCAAAACATCAATCCACACCTCAACCTCAGCAAATCCATACCAATCCCATCTCCATCACATCACACATATCTCATCTCCATTGCTTCACATCTCCATTGCTTCAAATCTCCATTGCTTCAAATCTCCATCTGTTCACACCTCCATTGGTTCACATCTCTTGCTTCACATCTCTATCTTCACACAAATCCTATCATCATCTCATCACCCCACATCACATCTACATCTCTCTCAACATTTCCAATAAAACTTCCTTGCAGCAAGTTGAAAATGCAAAAATGCTGACTGAGTTTTGTTACTATTTGACTCCCATTCAGACTCTGAGTTGGAATCAACTTGGTTGGCTTTGAATTCTCTATTACAAAAGCAATACATGGTTCCAAGAAGACACATTCTGCACAACCCTATGTATGCAAGGCAAAAGCTTCATCTCCTCCCCAACTTAAGCTTCCAGAAACTGTTCAAAACTCTATTGCCTTCATTAATGAAACTTTTGGAGATAATTGAATACCACCACATCTTCCAGAACAAGTCTTGGAATACTCAAAGCAATCCAGCTATCCAACTGGCTGTTTATCTTTGTAGATTGGGATCAAATGGAAATGGAGCAGCAATTCATCAATTAGAAAATCTATTCTCAGTTGGTTATGGAACCATTGACTTATACACAAAAAGAGTCATGATTGCTATCCTATCTTTCTGTTTCTCAGTCCTTTCTTGGCAAACCAAAGAAGAACATCAGGAGTTATCTCAAGTAATGGAGACTGAAGGCTTTCCTGGTTGCATTGTTTTTTGATGGAACCACCATCCCCTTTAGTCAAAAACCCAAGCTAGATGGCAGCCACTATTTTGATTGAAAAATGAGGCAATTGATTCATTCTTTTCCAATGACTTTGATCAAAATTTGGATCACACACTGAAAAAATAACTTGCATCTCTTTGTTTTGATACTCTGTGGCCCTACAACTTGTTTTCAATAAAAACAAGAAGTTCATATCCCTCCACACTGGCCTTCGGGTTTCTTGTCATGATTCATATGTTTCCAATCAGATGTGGATTTCCCAACAACCAGAGAACTACTTTGACCAAGATCAATACCTTCTGGCCAATTTGGCTTATGCTAGCAGGAAATATTTAGTTCCAGCATCCCGGAATGTTTCAAATTTTTTGTCCAGTGATCAAGGAAAACCAATTTCAACTATCATCTTGCCCAATCATAAGTTCAGATTGAGAATTCCATAGGAATCCTGAAAGGAAGATGGGCCAGCTTACAGGAGATGCAAAACCAGCTTCAAAATTGGAAGGAAATGAAGATCCTCATCAACTGGATTATCAATTGTTTAATCTTTCACAAACTTCTTGTCAACATCAAGGATGAATGGGACAAAATATTTGAAGAAGAAATTCCTGATCCTCCTCAGGTCATCCCTGTCTCATCTTCTACCTCATCTTTGGCCATGAGAGAGCAGATTCTACCCCTCAAACTTGCTCACTTTGATGTGTAGCATTTGGTTTTTAAATAGGTGAAATATTTTTTTTGGTTTTTAGTTGTTCAACCAAGCATCCAAGGATGACTTTTTTTTTTGGTTGACTTAGACAAAACCAGAACCAAAACTTCCAAACCACCCACCTCACCCCACCTAACCACCAGTCCACTCTCCTCCTCACTCACCACTGTTCCACTCTCCACCTCACCCATCACCTCCAAATCACCCTCCACCTCTGTTGAGTATACTCTGTTACACCAGATTGAAGTCCACAACATCCTTACAGCAATGGAGATACTCCAATTTTTTATTAGCCAACATCTGAGCACATGCTCTCCAACACTCTGGCTTGTTTTGAGAAGGAATTTGAATCCACCCAGGTGAAATTATCTGTTAATGATTCTTCCCTACTTCTCTCATCTTCCCATCATACTGTCACTCAAATCATCCTCAACATCAATCCTAATCTCCATCTACAACTCATCAATGATAACCACAAAGGACTACAATCTGGTAATTTGTGATTCAAGGCGCTTGATGTTTTAGACCTTAAATGATACTCAGGATCAACAGATCACCCCACTCAAGTCAATCAACAGTGTCAATGTCACTTTGTTATAGCCCTGAAGATCAACGTCAGCAATTATGATCATATCCTTCCTCCTGTATGAGAAGAAACATTGCTTAAGCTTACCATTCATCAATCATTTGATCCAGGCCTGTCTTCTTTAACATTTTGGATCCAATGTTGTGCTGAGATTTCAATTGATATCATTCTCATTCCTGATGGTTGAGAATCTCATATGATGTTACGACCTTTTTGTTCCACCTATTGTTCACTGAGCTAAATCTTTCTCATTTCTTCTTATTTGAAATAAATACATCAGTGGTTCTGGTGATTAGCCATCTCATTTTCTTCACTGTTAAAAGCCAAAACAACTCTCTCAAGATGACCAAGTATCAATCATCACCAGGACCAGGGGGAGACATCACAATGAGGAAAATCACACTAAAAACCCTTGTAGAGTAAACTCTGCTCTTGAACAAAGACAACTACTCCATCTGGAAAGTCAAGATGGAAAGCTTATTTGACCTACAAGGGATCCTCCACATCATGAAGACCAAAAGCAACAAAGTCCAACTGGATCCTGAAATCAAAAAAGACATGGCTCCTTTTCTACTTTCAAAGTTAGAACCAGCAATGCACACAAAAATCATCAAGCCTAGAAACGTCAGAAATGCCAAAGAGATCTGGATTGCAACAAAAAATTACTTTGCCTCCTCCCAATCAGCAAATCAAGTGAGGGTTTTCAATTTGTTCCTATATCTTCCCTTCAGTGAAGACAATATTGATAGGTTTGTAACCAACCTACAACTGCACCTCAACAAACTCTCCAAGGTTGGGCTTGAACTGTTGTCCAAAATCCTTGCATACCTGATCCTATTCAAGTTCCCTCCAAATTTGAAAAACATGGCCTCCCAAATTATGCATGGCGAAAAGGAAATTACCGTCAAACAATTGTTTGAAATTTGGTACAACACAAAAATGAAATCAATGCCAAAGTCAAAGAAGGAGCAACTTCATCAAAGGTAGATCTGAGCCTGTACTCTAACTACTCCAGAAGCAAAAACGGAATTCACAGTCCCAAGGTACAGAACCATCCACATGAGAAGTCTTGGGTTGAACAACCTGAGCTCCAGCCCAAGGGATTCAAATCTCAAAAACCTGAAAAGAAGAAAAAGGAGGAGGTATCCAACTTCTTCTCCTATTTTCACTGCTTTGCACACACTCTTCCCTTGAATAAAAAAGCCTTCATTCTGGATTTTGGGTGCTCAATTCACATTCTGACCAACAAAAGCTGGTTCAATTCAATGAAATCAGAAGATGGATCAAATGTCATCAAAACAGGAAAACTGGGAGCTTTGTTGGCAATCATGGGTAGAGGAACGGCAATACTCAAGTTGACTTCAGGTACCATTGAACTAAAGGATGGTGCATGGTGTCAGCTTGCTACTATTGCAGAGCAAGCTGCAAAAGTAACAGAAATAACATAAAAATAATAATAATAAAATTAACCTAAGAAGGAGAAGGAAGACCATAAATATTATTGCAAAAATTAATTCTCCACCAAAAATTAAGTAGGGTCACTCACTGACCCCACCCTTGAAATCCAACTCCTTATATTTTTAAATAATTAAGGAAAAGAAAGAACAAAATACCACGGCACCACTATTGAAATTTTTGGCCAATTAAATATTTCACATACATTGTCACGTATAGGTTTCACACCTAAAATTCAGTCAGAATTGAGGTGTTGTGTATATTTTAGGAGTTACAGACGGAAATGTGTTCTGTCACAATTCCCGCACCCAGCCGTGGCAGCCAATGCACCCGCGCGCGGCTGAGCTACAGCTCTGTCACTCTTTCAAAGTCATGTATGCAGCGCCGGGCCTCTGACAAGTACACAGCCGCAGGACTACGGGCTGAAAAAGTGACAGGCGGCCTGAGAAACCTAGGTAACATGTAAACATGCTACAACCTACATGGGAACATTCTACATATGTAATGAATTTTCCTGTGAATAGTAGATAGTCTAAAAATACATAAAATTATATAAAAATACTTAAATAACCTTTATACGTATTTTTTATTAAATATAATTCAAAGTACCAAAAATGTCAAAAATAAGATAATAACTACTTCTAAAAATATATTAAAATACTTTAATATGCTATTATGAGAATTTCTAGACATCATCATTTTTTTGACATACTCAGAAAACTTATGATGTAAAAATATTACGTGAATATCCATGACTTACATTTTTAAGTAATTATTTTAGTAAATCAACTGAATTTCGAAAATAAGGAGTAAAATCAATATCATGAATTTACTCCAAATATTTAATACATAATGAGAACTCACCTGACATCAGAATATCCGTAGGAATGTCTATTAAAATAATAATTAACTTACACCAAACATTTACTAAGGATAATTAATTAAATAATAAATAAAAAGAACAGATTAGTGTTATTCACACGTACAAACATCAATTATAAAGTAGAATAATTCTCATAACCTGTTGAGTTAGATGCTACCCATGTTACAGCACAAAGAACACGTGACAGGCTACCACTGGTTACCCTTCTAGCCTCAGTGTCCGTCCCTTTGAGCCCCTGTACCCCTTAGAAGGACAATATTGGGACTCCAAAAGGTATACATAAAGAGATCTTTATAGGATATTGATACCAAGAGAACCAGTTATATTTATACCCAGACACCGTGCCAAGGTAATCAAATACTTATAAGAGATAATTAAGTGATTTATGGCTTTAGTCTGATTAATAATATCCGTCCTCAACCCTCTTTTATAAATTTAAACTTCTGAAAAACCTTATAACACCAGTATAAAGGTTTAACCCAGCAGTACACGTCCCAAAAAGATACCCAAAGGATTTAATAATATACCAGTGAGTTTAATTATCCTTTCTCTGTTTTGGAAGCTTGGTTAAAAAGCCCTGCCACTCCCCTGTGTATTTTATATACATATAATCTTTGGGAAAAATATCCTTTAAACTAAAGGGCCCAAAGTAACCAGGCCTACGTTATTTCATACTGAATTCCCTGAAGAGAGGTGTTAAAGATCCCCAATATAACTGTGGCACCTCTATAAGAATATTTAAAAATCAATTTATCTATATTGATTTATAACAATAAACCATAACCAAACCAATTAACCTCACAAAAGCTTTATACAAATATTTTACAGATTTTTTCTGCATTTATTAAATAATATATTTATTATTTATTCTATCACCTCTGGTAGCTAAAGGATAGCAAGGGTCTTGGCATCCTGGAGGCTGACACATGGACACCCAATGCTTGTATAAAACTGCTCTCAATGGGAGTATTTCTAGCCAAGGGCACCAATCTGATTGTCAATGACCAAGTCAGTCCACCCACTTTCAAACTCACCGCAAATTGAACAACTGTGCTTCAAGGGAGAATCAAAAATTATCTGCTGTATCTTCACATGGAGCGCAAACAAAGTTATCCCACCTCAATAAATTCTCCCCTTAAAGAAATCAATCAACTGCACTTGAAACTTGGTCATTGTGGAATTGGGAGAATGGAGAGATATCTCAAATCTGCAATTCCCCAGGACATTAAAAATACCTTTTTGTGTGACAGCTGCACAAAAAGTAAAATAAACGGCGCCAGATCTAAGGATTTGTCAAACAGGTTTGAAAAAGTATTTGAGAGAGTTCATGCCAACCTGATTGGCCCCATCAACCCATTGTCCAAAGGAGGTTATTGCTACTCTCTTACCCTGGTCAACAACTTCAGCGGACACATAAGCTCTTTCCCACTGAAGCAGAAGAACAATGCTGGTGACATCATCAAGTTTTTCATCCTAAATGAGTACAAAAAGCAAGACTATCATCCTTCCAAATTCTGTTGCGACAGAGGAAGTGAATTTATCAATGCTGACCTAACCAAATTCTACAAAGACAAGGGAATTTTACGGATAGTGTCCAAACCTTACCACCTGCAGCACAAAGGACAAGCTGAAAGTGAAAACAGGACCATTGCTGAATCTTTACGGGAGACCTTCTCATCCTCCAACCTTCCAAAACACTACTGGCATGAGGTCATCAGGAGTTGCTCCTTGGACCTAAACCAAATTCCCAACTCCAACAGGATCACTCCATGGGAACTCATGCACAGAACCCAGCTACCATCCAATTATCTGAAACCAATAGGATGCAAAGTGATGTTTCTCAAACTTTTGAACCATCATATAAAGAAATTTGATGAGAAAAGGCTTCAAGGACAACTCATAGGCTATGCGCCTAAACTAATGTCCTACCAAATCCTCACAACCTCAGGCAGCATCATTGAAACCAAGAATTTTAGGTTTAGTAAGGGCCAACTCCAGACCTCTGAAGATTTACCTTCTATTCAAGAGGATTCCCAAGAAAATGAAGCACACATTGTCATCACCCAACCACCAAGTGAACTTACACCAGTGGATTTTGATAAAGTGATTGAATGCTCAATCAAATCAGAGTCCAATGATTTTTCTGGATCCAAGCAAGATGACAAGGAAGAAGAAAATATCATATCAGAAGATCTCATTCCCAAGACTCAACAGCTCAGAAATTGATTGGAATTGAAGCCTCCAGAGCGCTATGGTTACTACACTGTTGAAACTCCCAGAACAGCTGAAGAAGCAAAATCACCAGTATGGTCCAAATCACTGCACAAGGAGCTTGACACATGTGAAGAGTTCAAGGTGTGGGAAGATTATGACGGTCCTGAGCCCAAGAACCTGCTCAATGTTACTTATGCCTTCAGAGTCAAAGAAAACATGCACAGTGAGGCTCTGGTCTACAAATCAAGAGTTTGTGTACAGGGATTCAACCAAAGGTATGGAATCAACTATCTGGAGACTTACACCCAACCAGCAAAGTTGCATCCCTCAGGGCCGTTCTTTTGCTTGCAGTCAATCAAAATCTTGATATGCTCCAGTTCGACGTCAAGGGGGTGTTCCTACACGCTCGTCTTGATGAGGAAGTCTTCATCCAACGCCCAACTGGCTCCTCTAGAAGAACTCCAATTCTCAAACTCTGGAAATCCTTATACAGACTCAAGCAAGCCCCAAAAAGCTGGTACAAAATGCTCAGCAAGTGGATCCAAAAACAAGGATTCTTTCCATCCAAAGACAACCCCTGCTTATACGTTGTAACAGATTGGGTCTCAGCTGTATTCATTCATGTGGACGACCTACTGGTTGTGGGGAATGTAAAAAAATTTAAAGACACATTTCTGAGAAAGTTCAAAAACTCCTCCTTGCACCCACCAAACACCCTATTGGGGATGAAGGTCAAACAGTCTGAGGAGGGTATCAAGCTCTCTCTGCCTCTTCATATAGACAAAGGATTGACGGAACTGAATCTTCTGGAATGAAAACCAACAAAAACTACCTTTACACCCGGAATTGGACTCATTCCCGCCACTGAGGAAGAAATTGAAGAATTCAACCAACTGGGAGTCAGCTATTGGTCACCAATAGGATGACTCAACTTCATTGCTGGGCTTTCCCAGCCAGATATAAGTTTTGCCGTATCCTCATTTGCCAGATTCTCTGAAAAAACCTGCATCTCCTACTGGAAAGAAGTTCTCAAAGTCTGGAAGTACCTAGCCAACACCAAAGACCAATGCCTGCTAATCTCAAGAAGGAACAACTCAAATAATCTGGTTTGCTACAGCAACTCCACATGGGCTGATGATCCCATCACTCGAACCTCTCAGACTGGATTTATCTGCTTCTTTCAAGGCTCTCCATTGTTTTGGACCAGTCAACGCCAAAGGAAAATTACCTATTCCTCTACCAAAGCAGAATGCAACGTACTCAGCAATGGTCAGTTGGAATTCAGATTGATAAATCATCTGATCCACAAACTGTGGAAAATACCAATCCCGCCCAGCCTTCACTTAATCAACAAAAAAGGCTTAGGCAACAAGATAAAAAAATTTGGAAGTAACTCAAAAACTAAATTCATAGACTTGAAGATGAAGGGACTCAGAGAAGATGTTTCAAATGACTTAATCAGAATTCAACTGATCAAGTCCAATCAAATGGTTGCAGACAGTCTGACCAAAGCCGCCAACAAATTGTCATTGCTCAGACTCTTCCATCATGTCAGTACCTAAATCTACTGCGCATTTAATCAAGGAGGGGTGTTGAGTATACTCTTTTACACCAGATTGAAGTCCACAAAATCCTGACAGCAATGGAGATACTCCAATTTTTTATGAGCCAACATCTGAGCGCATGCTCTCCAACAATCTGGCTTGTGTTGAGAAGAAAGTAAAATCCACTCAGGTTGACTTATCTGTTAATGATTCTTCCCTACTTCTCTCATCTTCTCATCATAATGTCACTCAAATCATCCTCAACATCAATCCTAATCTCCATCTACGACTCATTGACAATAACCACAAAGGACTACAATCTGGTAATTTGTGATTCAAGGAGCTTGATAGTTTAGACCTTAACTGACACTCAGGATCAACAGATCACCCCACTCGAGTCAATCAACGGTGTCAAGGTCACTTTGTTATAGCCCCAAAGACCAACGTCAGCAATTATGATCATATCCTTCCTCCTGTATGAGAAGAAACATTGCTTAAGCTTACCATTCATCAATTATTTGTTCCAGGCCTGTCTTCTTTAACATTTTGGATCCAATGTTGTGCTGAGATTTCAATTGATATCATTCTCATTCCTTTTGGTTAAGGATCTCATATGATGTTAAAACCTTTTTGTTCCACCTATTTTTCACTGAGCTAAATCTTTCTCATTTCTTCTTATTTGAAATATATACATCAGTGGTTCTGGTGATTGGCCATCTCATTTTATTCAACCTTCACCTCACCTCACTCACTGCCTACCCTCCTCCTTTGTTTGGCAATCCTGGTAAGCCCCCTCCCCCCTCTTTCTCTTCCTGTCCCTCACCATTTGCTGATCCTTTGATCAATCAACCTTTAGGTCCCCCTTGACTGACTTTCTCAATCCCTCAGGTGAGCCTCTTCCCTCCTCCCTCCCCCTTGGCTTGCAGAGGCCAATGGCCACCAAATTGCTTGCCAATGCCAACGGCCACGCAAAGACGCCCCCCCTTGCTTGCTCGGCCAACCGCAACCCTCCTCCCCTCCTTCAGCTGGCCAACCAAAGCCCCCCCTTGCCTCCTTTGGATGACTAACAATGGCCCGCCCCACCCTTGCTTGCTTGGCAGCTGGCCCTCCCTTGCTTGCTTGGCCAACCACACCCCCCCACCCATCCTTTGGCAAACAAACGCCCTCCCCTCCCCTCCTTCCCCAACCCGCCCTGCCTCCCTCCGTTGGCCAACCTGCCGGCTGAACAACAACCTGCCCTGCCTCCCTCCATTTGCCAACCCGCCAGCCAACCAAAAACCCGCCCTGCCTCCCACCATTGGCAAACCAACAACACCCCCCTCCCTCCTTTGGGGGACCAGCCCCCCCCCCCTCCATCAGCCAACCTGCCCAGCCAACCAGACCACCCCCCTCCATTGGCTGACCAAAGCGCTGACCAACCTGCTTCCCCCCCCTCCTTAGCCAGGTGACCAACCAACTGACCCCCCCTCCTTGGCCACCCC